>VDFB02030703.1:0-28409 GCA_007258455.2 Sequoia sempervirens
CCCTTAGTAGTAGCCACAAAAACATCAATCTACATTAGAATATAACTTTCAAGCTTACGAATTGATGCAAGTAAATGCATCTCTAGTTCATATAAGGAGGGGTAATCACCCCTAGCATTCCTCTAAGATACTAAAAATTAACCTTTGGCAACGGCTTAGTGAAAATGTCTACAATTTTTTCTTTGGTAGGCACATACTCCAATCTAACTTCTTTCTCATTCACTTTTTCCTTTAGGAAATGAAGCTTGATTGATATATGCTTGGTATTAGAGTGTAGCACCAGATTCTTTGATATTTTTATTTCATGAGTTGTCACAATGCTTAATAGAATAGGTTCATCATATACTACTCTTATATCTTTCAGCATCTATTTCATCCACATCACTTGAGTACAATTATTTGCAGCAACAATATACTCTGCCTTAGTAGTAGATAGAAAAATGGAATTCTGATTTTTACTCAACCAAGACACCAGCTTCTTCCCTAGGAAGAAAGCACCACCACTAGTACTTTTCCTGTTATCTACATCTCCTGCCCAATCTGCATCAATATATGCACTCAGAGTAAGATCATCATCTTTAGGATACCAAAGCCCAAAATCAACTGTTCCTTTCAGATATCTGAAAATTCTCTTTACAATAGTCACATGAGATTCTTGTGGATCAACCTAAAATATAGCAACCATACATACAACATTCATGATGTCTGGTCTAGTCTGAGTTAAGTAGAGCAATCCGCCAATCATTGACCTATATCCTGTTTGATTTGCCTTAGGAGAATCACCATTCTGTGTTAACTTGCATCCGGTTACCATGGGTATACCAACAGTCTTTGAGTCTTACATGCCAAACTTCTTCAGTAGCTCTCTCACATATTTGGACTGAGATATGAAAATCCCATTGTCTATCTAAGTGACTTGCAATCTCAGAAAGAACTTCATCTCACCAATCATACTCATTTCAAATTCACTTTTCATTTCATTAGAAAACTTCATACATAAATCATCATCTCCTCCAAAAATAATGTCATCAACAAAGACTTCAATAATCAACTCTTTATCATGATCCAACTTAAAATACAAGTTGTTGTCAGTAGTACCTTTATTGAATCCAAGCTTCAGTAAGTATTTATCCAGTCTAGCATACTAGGCTCTAGGAGATTGCTTGAGTCCATATAGAGCTTTCTTTAATTGGAAAACCATGTCTTCCTTGTCAGTCAGTTGAAATCCATCCAATTGTTCAACATATACTTCTTCTAAATCACCATTCAGAAAAGCTGACTTCACATCTATTTGATAGAATTTATAGTTCTTATATGCAGCATAAGCAAGAAATAATCTTACAACTTCAATTCTGGCAACAGGGGCAAAGCTTTCTTCAAAATCAATACCTTCCATTTGTGAATACCCTTTACATACCAATCTTTCTTTATTTTGAATCACTTCACCTTGTTCATTTAGCTTATTCTGAAAGACCCATTTAGTACCAATCACATTTTTATCTTTAAGTCTAAGAACAAGAATCCATGTATCATTCTTTTCAATCTGCATCGGTTCTTCCTTCATAGCTTCCATCCAGTATTCATCATTGCAAGCTTCATTGACATTTTTAGGCTCAATCTTGCAAATCAGGCAATACTCTTCTGCAATCATTCTTCTAGTCTACACACATTTAATCTTGTCTCCTATAATTTTATTTTCAGAATAATTCAATCTCACATACCTTAGAGTTTTAGAATTCACTCACACTTCTGGTTCTTCTATTCTTTCTTCTTCACTTCCATTTGTCTCTCCTTGAATTTCTTGATTTACTAGAATGATTTGAGCTTGATTATGTGTCTGAGCATTCTTCCCTTTTTTGTACTATCTTCCTGGTCATCTGAATCATATCCACAATATCTAGATGATCTAGCATAATCCTCATCAACTCTAACATTTGCACTTTCAACTATTTTTCTTAATCTTCTATTATAGCACCGATAAGCCTTGCTCTTGGTAGAGTAACCTAGAAATATTCCTTCATCACTCCTTGCATAAAAATTTCCTATGTCCTCATCTCTCTTAATGTAGCATTTGCTTCCAAAAATATTGAAATATTTAAAAGTAGGCTTATAACCAAACCATAGCTCAAAAGGAGTCTTACCAGAAATACCATTAACATTTACCTGATTTAAAGTGTACACAACAATATTTATAGCTTCTCTCCAATAGATGTGAGGCACATTTCCTTCAATCATCCTTTTTCTAGCAACGTCCAAAATTGTTACGTTCTTTCTCTCTACGAATCCATTCTTTTGAGGGGTTCGGGGAGTAGAAAACTGTCTCTTGATTCCATGCTCTTCACAAAAGGAATCGAACTCCCTGGAGGTGAACTCACCACCTTTGTCTGACCTTAGGCATCTAATCTTCAGACCTTTCTCATTCTCTGCCATAGATTTGAAACTTTTGAACCTCTCTAATGCTTCACATTTTTCTTTTAAGAAAGCAACCCATATCATCCTGAAGTAATCATCAATAAGTAGCATAAAATACCTTTCTCCTTGTAGACTTATGATTTTAGAGGGACCACATAGATCAGTATGCACCAACTCTAGTACTCCATTAAAATGATACTTTTTACTCTGAAAACAGACTCTAGTCTGTTTACCCATCTAACATTCCTTGCATATTGTGTTAGCAGGTATTACTAGCTTAGGTAGATCTATTACTGCTTGAATGGAACTTACCTTGACAATGTTATCATAATTAACATGACACAACCTCCTATTCCATAACCAACTTCCATCTACTTGAGCAATTAAACAACTTACATTACCAACACTTAGGTGAAAAATATTACCTCTTGTCTTTGTACCTGAAGCAATCATATTTCCAGGGCTTCCAAGTATCTTGCATCTTCATCTTTGAACTGAGGATCATAACCCTTATCCACCATTTGTATGACACTCAACAAGTTATGCTTTAAGCCTTCAACATAAAGGACATCATTAGTGTTATGTTTACCACCAAGAAAAATAGATCCTCTGCCATGGATCACACCAACATTGTTATCTCTGAATCTTACAACCCCACCATCATATTTCTCTAGACTTAAAAATTTGCTTTTATCACTAGTCATATGATGTGAGCATCCACTGTCAATAACCCACTCAACCTTCTCTTCAATTTGTGTTGCAAGAGCTTTCTCAACTTTAGCAGATTCAATAGCCACCAAACCATTTTCCTTGATAGCAATGAAAACCCATTCATCTTCATTTCCATTTTCTTTATTAGATTCTTCATCAGTCACACCTTCTTCAACAAAATAGCACTTCTTTTGAAATCTAGGTTTGTAGGGCTTAGACCTAGGAACTCTTTCAGGACACCTTGAAGCAAAATGACCTATTTTACTGCAAGAGAAAAATTTAATAGGCAACTTTCCTTTATACTTACCTTGTCCTCTGCCTTCTTTCTTCACAATCAATTCTTCTAGCTCTTCAACCTCTCTTTCTTCTTCTTCAAGTTGTTTCATATCTTACTCATATTTGAATGTATTTATAAAAATTTCTCCCAGATCATATCTTTGCATGTTTCTTCCAGATACAAAATCTTTAAACGCAGATTCAGTCTTAGATGCAGAATCACCAAATTCACTTAATTCAAAGGCAACAAGTTTATCAATCAACATATCCCTTGTCACATTTGTTACTAATCTGAATTCTTCAATAGCATGATCTTTTGATTTGTAGGAAGGAGACAATGATCTGAGCACTTTAGCTACAATTTATTGTTCATCCAAGGTACCACCAACACATCTAATACCCATCACAATTTCATTTACTCTTTGCATACAAGAAGAAATATTTTCATCTTCACCCATCTTCAAATTTTCATACTTTCCTTTCAAACTTTATAGCTTAGCAACCTTCACATGTACATATCCTTTATACAAAGTCTCTAGCTTCAACCAAATTTCATGAGCTATCTTCAGACCTATCATATTTGTCATTTCTGAATCTGTTAGAGCACTCAACAAAGCTTCCATAGCCCTGATATTATTCTTAGCATCTTTAAACTCATCAGGAATGGAAGGACCTTTCTAAGGAATAGTATATTTTTTCTTTGTAATATTCCAGAAGTGTTCACCTAAACATCTCAAATGACATTCCATTTTGGTTTTCCACAGTGAGTAGTTTATTCCATCAAATCTAGGATTGTCCTTCTTATATGATGCCATCATGGAACACCTCAAGCTTTTAAACTTCTTCATAGGAACCTGCTCTGATACCAATTGTTGGAAAAACAAGGATAGACAACTGAGAGGGGGGGTGAATCAGTTGTCACAGATTATTTAAACTTTTCAATCTTAACTCAAAATTAACTTAACCCAATTTTAGATATGATGCATGAACAATAGACCATAAACAATCAACACATCAGAAACACAGAGAACACAAATCTTTTTTACGTGGAAACCCTGTTAGGGGAAAAACCATGGTGGATGTTAGTCCACAAGATTATACCCTATTAAAAGGATAATAATAATAATGGGAATGCACATGCATCTAGGCACACTGCTTAGAGCTCATTGCTCAAATACAAGAGGGATCATTGCCCAAGAAAGAGAAATATGGATTAGATCCACAGGGTATGAACTGAGAAAATAGCTTCTTCAAAAGCCTGGTTACAGTTCTAATTAAGCACAAAAACACTCCTTCACACTTCACTCAAACTTCTTCACACTCTACTCTGCAATTGAATGATATTCACACATACACACACAGGGGCACACCAAGTACCTTTCAATTCAAACAAACAACCACTCTTATATATTTTCAACATGAATTTCATCAACAACTTTGTCAGCCAAAATACATATGAAAATATAAAACATATATACAATGTTGGCCCAAATTTACAAATAAATTTTACATGCGAATCAAGCATCGTCGGCCAATATTATATTGTAGGCCCAAATCAACATCCTCGAGCATGCCAAATATTCAATTTTAATCTCCAAGGAGCCACAATATGTTGTAACCACCATGTCAGCCAAGAACATGAAAACCTAAAATCATATGAGAAAAATCTTTGACCACAAACACATCAATCAACGCGGACATGTGATGAAGATAGAGAATGATCTAGAAACATCCACAAGCAACAAGAACCAACATAGAAACATCTGTAGCAACTAAAATTACTAGAATCATATCAACTTCACTTAGGAATACTAACTGAAACCACAAAAAAATTATGAAAACATAATTGTTCATAATATGATCAAAACTTCACGCAGACCTCTAAAACTTCTAGTGGATAAACTAGATACTTTTCAAAAAAAAACCCTTTAGTCCACAATAGTTTATCATTGATGTATAGATAAAGAAACCTTCATGACCTTCACTATTCCACTGGGAACCTGCAACACTTTCTTTAATATTTTTCTCAATATCCTCGACATATAAACCTTCAATACAGCAATGGTAATAGTGTTGACATCAAATACAACCACATATCAGCAACATAACCACAACATCCAACAAAAAATACATAAACAAGTCTAAAACATCAAAAAAGTAAAAATCACTTGTCAAACTATGTTTTCTTTGTGCATGTACGTAGGAAAGGACATCATCAATGGGCCCCTGAGGCATTAGTTCAATCTTTAGGAGTCCATCATAATAAATTGACAACTCATTAATGTTCATATCCCGTCAATAAATAGTTATTGGTCAGAGTCAGTTGAACTATGTCGTCTCTACGTTTATGTAGGTAAGGCCATCACTAATGAGCCCCTGAGGTGTTAGGTCAGTTTCCCCTTAGGTATTGGTCTAATCTTTGAAAATAAAAAAACTTTTGGAAAATCTTGAAAACCCCGAAACATTCACAAAACCCTCAAAAATCTCTAAACAACATCAAATATTTTTGAGAAAACCCTAAATAGCCTTAGATAACTTTGAAAGCTTAAACATTTGAATATCTAATAAAACCAAAAATAGCCTCAAAAGCATTTCAAAATGTTAAAAACATTGAAATATTCTAAAATTTTCAAAGACACCCATCCCATTTTTCTTTCACCCACAATAAACTTCTATCCATAATAAATTGATTGTCATTTTCAACCTTTGGCAACACAAGTGAAAATAAGTGTGACAATTAGTGAAGTATAAACTTGAAACTATAAAAATATTAAGTCTTGATCATGAGTAAACATGTTGGTTAACATTTGTATCAACAACCTATCAAAGATTTAGTTTTAGCTAAACATTTGATAACATGTCCTAGGATACATCTTTCCTACAATTGACATCATCATTGGAAATCACCTTAGTTACATTACTTTGGTAAGAGATATGAATAATATTGATTGTTTGTTCATTTGATCTTATCTTATAATTTATCTTAATGGTCAATTCCAATGACCTCTTGATGATGTCCGTCAAAATAATTTAGAGAGAAAGGAATGGGGCATTGATCGTTTCTTTCATTTTTGTGCTCGTTGGATGTTCTTGTAATATGACCTCAGTGAACTTACTTTCCTTGCATGTGTGGGGTATTCTCAAGTAAAACACTGGCTAGGAAATATCAAGTTCTTCATACCTTTTGTGTGTTAGTCTTGTTACTTTGATGGATTATTCTTTCACATGGTCAAACAAAGTTTCCATATATCAGGTATGAATAGCGATAATCCTATCTATTTGTAGAGTCAATGTCCATCGCATTTGATACACCACCATCTTGGTTGTCAATACCTTGATTCATCATGTCTATTTTCTATATCAAAAATAAGGAATGATATGATGAAGTTATCTTAATCCAAGAATAAAGGAGTATCATCTACTCTATCTCATCACATATCTAATAAAGTATCAAATAATCCTAGGTTTGTTGGACTTTTGAATCAATCATCAATGATTAATCCATTTTCATATTATTCTTCTATCTTATGTCCATGCTAACATTTCCAACCTAGTATCATGATAGTCAACAAAAAATCATCATATAAATGCATCCATCCTGCATCCACAAACCATTAGCATACATCATGCATAGTCATGGAGATTTACATGAAAAATATAAAAATAAATGCATCTCATAGCATATACATCCTACATCATCATTGCATATTAGACAAGAAAAGATATCAAAAAATAAACCATCCATTACATTTACATGCATTCATATTGCATCACATCATAAAACATACAGGTGCATCACAAGAAACATCACCATAAATCATATACATCACATCATATGCATAATAAAGTAATCATCATCATTTAAGCATCTCATAAACATGTGCATCCATATATACATACATCAGAATAAACATGAGATAAAATGCACATCATTAGTATAATTGTCGCATCCACTCATCTCATATATATATCAAAATAATGAATGTCATAATACAGATCAAGAGTAATATGTGATATACATCAAAATATATACATGAGGCTATCCAAAACTAGCCAATGAATGAATATACATCACTAATTAGGTTGTACATCAAACATGTGCCTATATAGCACTATCCCTGGCTCTCTCAGTCATCTTAGTGGGAGGTTTTCTGATACTCTCCATTTGAAGGAACCCCTATTGAGGTATCACCTACTGAGCCACTTGGTGCAACCCCACTCCTATGGGAAAAATACAATTGGCATCAGTGTCAAGGGACATCCCTGTGGTATAGTGTCCTATAGTATGAAGCCTTTACTACAACCTATCCATAAAGAATAGCGAACACCTATCCCTATCCTTAAGCCTAATCCTATAGCTATGCAGTGGCCTCCATCTTCTATCACCAAGATATCTCCTAAGACAACTTTAAATTTGACTACTACC
The DNA here is from genome assembly GCA_007258455.2 of Sequoia sempervirens. Lineage (NCBI taxonomy): Eukaryota > Viridiplantae > Streptophyta > Pinopsida > Cupressales > Cupressaceae > Sequoia > Sequoia sempervirens. The sequence continues at coordinate 7,826 of VDFB02030703.1, forward strand.
TTTGTTGTCACTCCTAGTCTCACTCCTAGCAAGCAGAGTCTATCTCCCACCTATATTTGTCATGGTTTGTCCTCGCGGTGTCTCACTCCTGATGCCTATATATGTAGATCTTGGAGATTTGGCCCTTTCTACTATGGTGGTGGTGGAGGAGGTGGTCCTAGTGGTTGTACTCCCAGTTGTGGAACAATCATGGGAATCTATACATCTTGCTAACACAAAATTGGTCATGTCACTTGACCATCAGGTGGTGGCTGTTGAGGAGACTATTGTGGAACATGTCCAATTTATACTCTTCCTCTACCTCGTCCTCTCCCTTTGCCTATTCCATCACCCCCTATAGGATCTATCAATCTAGTAGGGGCATGTTGAGTGAACCAAGCATCATAGACCGGTGTAGTACTTGGATCAAGTCCTCTGGTGTAAACCCATGGTAGTCATAGAATATGTGCAAAGTCCTAGATCACCCCCTATGGATCTATGTGATCTCCCCAATCTATCTCCTTAGTGGTGTATGTGTATATAGCCTTATAGGTTGGTGGGAGTACATCCTGTTGGTCACCAAACTATCGAGTAACCCTATCTAGATGGTATCTCTCAATGATATGATGATGACAACCCATAATCCATCATATCTTCATAGCTTAAAAGATCTCATGTTGATCATCAACCCATGGTTGTGCCTAGAGCCAAGGTCTCCACCTGAATGTTGTCATGTCATCTATCACCTATCTCCAATAAGCTATCACTATCACTCTAGTGTGGTGGAGTGTAGTCATGGCTATATATCTATAGATGATCTACTCCTCCTTGTCTATTTCTACCAAGGAAATAATATGTTTGAGCATGACAATGTGCTCCCACACCTAGATATGTAGTAAAGTAACACACCAATCGATAAACTACATCCCCACATGTAGACTACCTAGTGCATGTCATGATATAGGGATGCTAGGATAAATGAGCCCCAATCATATACTATCATACCATGAACCATCCTCTCCAATACTAAACCCCAGTTGATGCTAAATACTCGGTTGTGTCTGTTTGGAACCAATACCCTCATGATCAATCTAGCGATGACCAATGTCAAATCACCAACACATTCTTGGTGTTGGAAAAGGTCACTTTGGTAGCTCTCTACCCATAGAGAATCAACATCAAGAACTCTGAACATGGCCTTTAGGCCGAGATCTATGTCATGGATAACTCGTGCACTGTGAATCAGAACTTGAAGGATGCACCAAACATCCTCAAGTGTGACAATCTCCTCTCTAGTCAGAAGATGAAAGGAGGAGATATCTAATTTCCACTACTCAACTAGCATGGTCATCATAGTGAGATGTGCATGAATATCAGGCATGTGAGAAATTAAATATAAAATGATGGCTCCTAAGAAGAATATTTTATCATCTCCAAATCTGCTCAGTTGAGAAAGAACGCTAGGTCTCCTCTCCTATGACTATAGAGGATGGAAGGTCTTTTGCACGCATCACACACACAACATTAAACTTGCTAAAAAAAAAATCTAAGTTGGGTACCCTAAACTAAAAAGTGCACCACTTTAAACAAATGTGTTGCATTGTCAATTTTGCATATGCATGGCACTTTTATAAGTGTGTTGTTAAAAAGAAAGTGTGTTGGTTCATACATGTGTGTCACACTGGTCCATTTTGTGAGTGTGTTGCTCTAAAGCAAGTGCACAGATCTAAACATGTGTGCTACGCTAGTTCATTGTACAAGTGTAAGGCTAAAAATAATATGTGTGGCACTTTTACAAGTGTGCTTAGGGTTTAACATTTGCATCACTTTGCAATTTTGCAAGTGCATCAGTCTAGTAAAAAAAACTACGTATGGTTTTAATAAGTGCATCATAATTTTGAAAGTGTGTCATTGGAAACACAAGTGCATTGCCAATTGTAACAAGTTTGTCGCTGAAATAACAATTCACTTATAGGAATTTTTTGACCTGAAGAATACTTATCTAGGAAAGCATGAAAGAATTTTTTTTGAGATATGTATCGATGATCTTGCATCAGTTGGGTACTGGAACTCACATACTCAATCTACGAGGTGTAGTAGAAGCACACAGTCAACCATTGCATTAGGAGGTCTACAAGGTCTCTCTCCAAATCTGTAATTCCCTCCCCAAGATTAAGCAAATATAATACTACAAAGTAACTAAATAAGATAAGTAATTAAATAGAATAATTAAAGATAAACTACTTAATTTAAAACTTGTCTAATATTATGGATTTAATAACAATAATGATGAATTGTTGCAGGCTCCAAAAGAATATTTTTCAAGTTAGATACTTTCTCTACTAATCCAACATTTAAATTTACAAGAGGGAATGATAATAATAATAATAATAGTAATGATAATGTCACTAGGAATTTTGTAATCATTTCTTTATGATGATTCTAATAATGTATACACCCAATGTTAATACAAAAAAAATTAATGACTTTTCATTTTTAAAATCAAACATTACTATTCCAATTTTACATTAATTGTCAACATCATTTGTATTCATTTAAACTACACATAAAAATGGAACATATTTTGATAAGGTTAGTATTAAATCTTCACAATAATATTAAGTTAACCCCCAAAAGATATTTTTTTACCATTAAATTAGAATCAAATAGGACATCTAAAATTGTTAGTGAAGGTAAAATCAAGATTACATAAAGGTTGATATGTGTAATAGAATCAAATACTAAAGATGCATCGTAAGTTGTGAATCGACCTCAATCTATTTATCTTTCCAAGTGAGCTATTTAATGCCTAATCATTAGAAATGAAGATAATAATTTAAACAATATTTTAAACCAATATTACAAGCATAAACCTACAAAAAATAAGCTAATAAAAACTATACCATCCAATATTGAACACACTAATGTTATAGGACTAATAACTCAACAACTTGACATTGATTATGTAAATTTCCAGTACTTATAGACACACAACTAAACATATACACATAGTTCATGACTATTTAGTTCCTTAACATTTGTTAGTAAGTATACTTTAATGGATTTAGAAGCTTTAAGGTAATAATTCACAAATTAAACATTATTACTTTATTTCATAACTCTACCCAAAATATTATTCTTCTTACAACAAATTATTAGGTGATTTCAATTACCAACTTTGCTTACTATACCTAGACTCTTCTATGATAAGTTGTTTGAATCACCTTGATATAAATTAAAATATTCTTATTCTTGGATAAAATGGAGATATTGTTCATCCAATAACAAACCAAATGAATAATTAAACTCTCTGACAAGAACGCAATCCTAAAAATAAGAGAATAAGTAGAATCAACAATTTGGAACCAATATTTCTAAGCACTATACAATTAAGGCTCTTAATGGATAACTGGAAACTAATTTTTAAAAACTAACTTAAGAATCCATGTAAGGTTTTTTTTCTCATGTTTTTATATTTATTATTGAAGAAATCCTTCATACATTTCTCTTTCCTTCATGATACCCTAACTTGGTTTCACTCAATTTGTTTTTGTTTTCAATTTATTGTTTCAGTTTCAAAGTAGGATTTTTTAATGTTTTAATCATAAATTCTATTTTATTTACTAGGTTTCTCTTATTTTTTGATATGGTTTACAAATATTTTATTTTCAAAAACCCTTTAAATTTAATCATCTAAATATGTTTTTTTCATTTTGTGTGAATATATTTGTAAGACTATTTTATGACAATTTTTTATTGTGAATAAGGATGTCAATGTTTTCCTAATAAATCATAATTGGTGATATGGGTTAAAAAAAAAAAATTAATATGATTTTTTGAGATTAATAGTAGAAAATACCATTAAATTATATGCTTAAATATCAATTTTATCATTTTTTTATGATCAAATATATGAAACTACTTTTAAACAGATTATTGTTTGGCATAGGGGCAACAATATTGTTACCTCAACAAAACCAACACGTTTCTCTCTTGAAATCCATTGGCTGAAAGTTCCAAGATATTATTTATTATTCAACACATGTTCCTAAAATAAAAAGGTACACAAAGAAGAAAAATAATATGGGCCAATGGGCTCTCCACCCAACCATAGGATTGAGACTCAATCCACCCCGGAGCTAGGATCACATAGCACTTCCACAAAATATTTTTCACATACAATACACAACCAAAGTGTAACATATATCATCCACATTACTAAACTTTCCACATTAAATCAACTAATCACAAGGATTCCTAGACAATTTTACACTTTACATACTTTGCATATCACAACATCTTGCATTCATATTTCTTTATTTTAACACACAAAAAGGGTATAAATGAAATTGAACTAAGCAAGGTGGAAGAATCAACTAATGTAAACCCCAAAACACTACTTGTAGCCAAACAAGAGAATCAACATCAAATTTAACATATATTTTTTATTAGAAAGATCAATATGACAACAAACTCATTACAAATCAACAAAGATAGATAACTAAAAGGTTAGACCTCACCAAGAAAGTTTTCTATCCAACTTGTGGAGAACTCTCTCCAAGCACTCTCTTTCATTTATCCTTCCTCTTCACAAACATGGAAAGAACTCAAGAATGAAGAATGAAAACCAAACATGAACTCAAGAACAATCCAAAAAGAAAAAGAGAGAAAGGCCCCTCCACACATATAGAGAGAATAAATGGAAGGGGGAAATGAAACCTCATTTTCAACTTCCCAACAACCCTTTCAACTCCAATTTTCGTAACATTTCATAAGTGAGTAATTAGAGTGGGTTTTATACTTTATTAAAGTATTTTTATGGAATAAAAATACCCCTACCCCATAAACCTATCACCTAGGAAACTTTATAAACAATTAAGACCACATAAGGACTTCATAAAATGTAAAATAAGTGACCATAATAATAAAGCAACTCATGAGACTAATAAAAAAACTCTCACATACACACAATTCATACCACACAAAATAAGGTTAAATCACATGCCCATGACAAGACTAATAGTTCACAAGGATACATTAAAGGAAATAGCTATGTGACCCCCTTATCAAGATTGGCCAGTTTTTATCTTTTTACTCAACCAAAAAAGTGTGTTAGTATTACTCATGATTAATAATAATTAAAAAAAATCACTTATGAATTAAAAATTCCAAGAATGATAATCAACTAGAAAATTAGATCCACTAATCTACATAGTAAAACTCCTTACTTGTATGCTACCTATTATAGAGTCAAAGAAAAATTGAGTGAATACTATATGTTATCAAAATATCACCATTGATGTCAATAGAATATTTAACTTATAATGCATACCACTATAAGTAACATTGAATATCAATAATTATCTTCATAATCACACCCACTCACATTTATAATATGTAATCACCTAACATAATGTAATCCACTTAATATACATAATAATATTACCAATAATTGAGCATCTTGATCATTGCATATTTATGCAGACAAAGAATGGAACTCATCTAACCATCACAAGAATTCACAACAAATGTTAGATAGGATTAATCAAGAATATGAATATCTTCATGGTGTAGCAACAACCATCACTTATGTTTACTATCCAACATAAAAGAACATAGAACATAACATATAAATCATCAACAACAAATAGGATCAACATGGCCACAAGGGATAGGGTGTTACAAAATCTCTCAAATTTTTAAACTCAAAGTGTTCAAATGGGTTGGAAAATGACCCTTAGGTAAAAGAACAGAGTTGTGTCACACTTTTAGCTAACTTATCAGCACAACTGATTTTAAGTATTTCTAAATAAAAATCAAGTTTGATAAAATATATGATCTATTAAAATTCATTCTAGCTAAGTTAGATATGTCCACAACTTTTCCAACTAAAATTGTTAGATAAATGCATATGAAGCATCACTTTGAAGCCAATTTACAGAAAAAAAAATAAATTATTTTTAAAATTTGATATTTCAACAACTCCTAGTCATGTAAATAATATTTTTTAAAAATATAAAAAATACTCTTTTGTAGATACATTAGCATATTTTTCAAAAATATATATTCTAATATTTTATCTATTATTTATATTTTATATTTAATTTTTACTAAAAGTGGGTTATCAACACTAAAATATTAGGTTGATTACCATGTCAAAGAAAATACTAAAACTTATTAAAAATTTGAATAAAATATGATGCACTAGATAAAGAATCCATATCAAGATGGTATATTTTTTTCTATTTTAGATAAATAGTTAATATGATAGTTGATGTCAAATGGAAACAACTTTGCTTTAATACACACACATTTTAATATTTATTTATACACATATATTTATCAAAATTGGAAAAAAATATAGCCATGCACTAAATTTTCAAGTTATAAATACATGCAAAAAAAATTGAAGGAAAAAAATTAAAAATTACTATATAAGGATTGGCGTCTCATGCAACTTCATTTTTAAGCATTTTATCAACAAAAAAATTATAGAGTAAATTTATTAAAAACTATATTCAAATAAATTTTTAATTTTTCCAAAAAAATATAAACATAAAATATACTAAAAAATACACAATTTATTAGTTTACATCATTTAAAAATTCAAAACATATATGTCACTTTTTAGTGGTTCAAGTTTAAAACTTGGATCAATGTTAGCTAGTTCCTTTATAAAGTGTGACACAACTTTGTACTTTTACCTCCTTAGCCCCTATATATGCATGAAAATTATGGTTTTTGATCTTTTTGCATGGCACAAACCTAGGGTTTTTCTCTTTTATCTCCATTTTTAATCTTGGAAGCCTATTTGAAGTGTTTTCTCAATGTTCTGGATCTTATTTTTGCATCATCTTTGTAGTTAAACCAATCTTATATTTTTGTTGCAATATTGACCTGAAATTTTTTTTTTTGCTCGATCTCTCGAGGGGAAAATATACTAGCATTTATTCCTTCTACTAGGGCATAGTGGGGCATATGAAGAATCATGAATTTTTAAATTTTTTATATGAACAACGTTGATCTGAGAAGCATTAGTTCTTTGAACCAATATAGTAAGTACCTTGCTTCAAAGAGGGAAAAAATGTAGACACTTAGAATTGTCCTGATTAATATCATGCATTTGATCCAATTTACTAACACCATTTTCATCTTGATTCGACCTTTTCTTCTATTTAATTAAATAATCCTAATTGTTTAATTAAATTCATCATTTTTCATCTGTTAATCAAATAATCAACATTATTGGATTAATTCACCATTTTCATACTAATTTTCATCTTATTTGATTAAATAATACGAATTATTTGATTAAATCCTTTAATTCCTCTCATTTGATTAAATAATCTTAATTAGTTAATTGAATGCCATTAAGTCCCCCTTTTAATTAAATGAGCTAATCGTTTAATTAAAATCCTAAATTCTTCCATCTTGTATAATTAAATGATATATTAATTATTTAATTGACTAATACCTTTTAATCCCTCTAATTTCTCCCACTTGTAAAGGAATGTTCTCAGGAATACTCCTCTGGTTCAAATTAAAAAATTTCCCTCCAACATGGAAATATCTTGCACATTCTTCCTAAAATTAAGGATTTGTGTTTTTGAAATCAATTGCACCCCTTGATTAACTTTATCAATCCATGTAATCTTTCAATCTCATCCATGAATTTTATCATTGATCCATGTCATTTCTTCTCATCCATTTCTATCCCTTGATTAACCAAATTTATCCTATCCATTGATTTACCTAAAAATATTATAAATAGCTTCCATTTTATGAGTAATTCATCCACAAAGCTTGAGAGTAATTAAACTAAAACCATTTTTATAGCCATATTTGAGAGAATTTATCTATTTTGCATCGATTTCATCCATTTCTCCCCCAAAGCATCACTTCAAATCTTGCTTCAACAATGGGATTAGGAAAGGGCTAATCATCCACATCAATTCAACACTAATCCCCTAATGAGATCAAGTTTGGAAGTGTAATCAGGTTTCCTTTCATCAAATTGCTTTAATTTTCATGTTTAATGGCTTCCTAATTATATTTTCAAAGATTTAATTAGGACTATGACTTAGTTAGGTTAATTGATTGATTTGATTGTTCATTCTAGTTGTATTTGACCTAGTTAATATTCATGTTCACACTACCTGTGGTAATATTAAGTCCCAATTTCTAAGCTTGTCTTCTACCAAACATCTAAGTAGAGTTACCAAAATTTTATTGGCTACCTTTGTTTGTCTATTTGTTTGGGGGTGGCATGTGGAACTAAACTTCAGGTTTTTCTTCATCTTCTTTCATAATGTTCTCTAGAAATATTTGGTAAACTTAGTGTCCCAGTTTGAAACAATGCTCTGTGGTATTCCATGTAGTCTCACCACTTCTCAAAATAAAAGGTCAGCAATATGTACTACATCATGGGTCTTCTTATAAGGGATGAAATTCACCATCTTAGAGAATTGATCCACCACCACAAATATGGAGTCATGTCCTCTTCATGTTGATATCCTCCCAAGGCCTTTCTAGAACTGTAAGAGGTTGGTACAAATCAATATTCTAATTGGTCCCCTTATCTACTTGATAGGTGTTAAATTTTCTAATCCTCTAGAATGTTTTTTCTTGATCAAATTCTCCCGCATTGAGCTCTAGGGAATGCACAATTGGTTCCCTTTGAACAACATACCATCCTGAATAAAATAGTCTAGCCTCTTTCTTTTGTTAATGGCTACCAGTTCTCTTCTCACCTTCCAAGCCTCCACAAGGTCAGGATCAGTCTCATACAAGCACTTTAGCTCATCAAATCCCATCACCATCACCTTTAGCTATGCCATCAAGTTTCTCTTTATTCTTAGCAAATCCACAACCTTATTTTACTTCCCACTCCAGTGTTTCAAGATAAAGGTATAGCTTTGCATGAATTATACCCACCACACATCCCTTTGATTCAACTTTTTTTGACTATTTAAGTATTGGAGAGATTGGTGGTCAATATATAGCACAAAATACTTTGGTAGTTGGTAGTGTCTCCACTTCTTAAGAGCTTGTATTATGACATAAAACTCCTAGTCATATACTGAATATCTTTTATTGGAATCATTCAACATCTAATTGAAATATACAATTTGCCTCTCTTCCTAACTTAATACTACTCCAATGAAACTGTTATTGGCATCACAATCAACTTAAAATACCTTGTTGAAATCTCATAAGGCCAATAATAGCTTCTCTATCACCTTTTTCTTCAATAACTCAAAACACTTTTGTGCTTCAAATTTCCACTTAAACTCCTTTTGGTTTCCTCTCATGGTCTTTTTCATTGGTGTCCAAATGGTACTTAAGTTTCTAATGAGCTTCTAGTAAAATATTTCTATGCCATGAAAAGATCTTACATCCCTAATGTCTATTGGTGTTGACCATTATGTAATTTCTCTCACATTCTCTAAATCCATCTTTATTCCTTTCGCACAGATGAAAAACCCTAAATAAACCAACTCGATATTCATGAAACTATATTTCTTGATATTGACCAAAAAATTCTCTTCTCTGAATGACTAGAACACTTGTATGATATGCCATAGATGTTCTTCCTTTTTCTTGCTAAAAGTTAGAATATCATCTAGGTAAACAATAAGGAACATACCTAGGAACTCCAACACCTCATTCATCAACTACCTAAATGTGCTGGGCACATTGGTTAGTCCAAAGGGAATGAGTAGCCACTCATATAATCCTTCATTGGTCTTGAATGCAATCTTCCACTCACCTTCCTAGATTTTAATCTGATGGTATCCACTCTTGAGATCAATCTTTGTGAATATCTTGTTTTTTACAAACATTCCATGATGTCATCCATACTTGGTAAAGGAAACCGATACTTGATAGTGATATTATTGATGGATTTATAATTTTTGCACATACTCCACTCCCTATCCCTCTTTGGGACCAATAAAAAAGGTATTGTACAAGGGCTCAAAATTTTACAAATGAATCCCTTCTTCAGTAACTATTGCACTTGCCTACTCAACTCTGCATCCTCTATCGGTGTCATCCATTGAGCTAATCTATTAAAAAAAAATCACTCTATGTATGAGGTCTATGTGATGGTGATACTCTAGATTGGTGGAATTTCTTCTAGAACATTCTTCAACACAATCTCTTGACTCTCCTTCAGTAATACTAAGATATCCTTTTGTGGTACTTCTCCTATTGTTGTGGCACTTCTAGTGTCTTCACTCCTAAACTTACTCAAAATTAGGGAAAAAAACATGTTCTCATGTCTCAATCCATTCATATGCTTCCTCGCATTCACCAAAAAAATCTTGACATTGTTGCATACCATAACTTTCTACTCTTCCTCAAGGGGAATCAAAATATGTGTCTTTTCATTCATTGTCATCATGTAGGTTTTTTTCCTGCCATCATGTATGTCCCTCCTATCATATTTTCAAGGTCTCCCAAACAACAAATGGAAATAATCCATCAGTATGATGTCACACAAAACTTCATCCTTATATGATCCAATGTGGAATTCAATAAGACATTGTTCATTTACTAGGATTTTGTGATTATCTTGAATCCAAGCTATCTGATATGGGTTTAGGTGTGTCATCATCTTCTAGTTTAGCATCTAGACCATCTCTTCTAAAACCAAGTTTTCTCTATTACCACTATCAATGATGATATTGTAACACTTGCTTCCTGACTTGCACCTCATCCAGAATAGGCTCTTCCTCTAGGTCATTTTTTCTATGGTTTTAGTCCATAATAGGGCCCTTCTCAAGACTAACGACTCTCCCTTTGTTCGATGCCCCATGGTTTTGAATGATCTTTCTAGTTCCTCCTCCATGTAAGCTACCCTAGCTCCTTACTCTCCTCACTTTCTTAAACTTAGTGACACTCAAAGGCATGATATCCTACTTTTCCATACTTGAAACAGGTTCCTCAAAATTATCCTCTATTGCATCCTCCCTCAGTTTTATGGTATTCCTATTTTTGTGGTGATCACCACCATCCCTTTGGTTTTGGTAGGAATCCTCTCTAGGCCTCCATTCCTTTTTGCAGTAAGGGCTCCTTTCTCTGTCCCACTCTGCATATGGTCTCCTTTCATTGCATCATGCCCATTCTCCCAGAAACCTCCAACTCCTATTTCCCAATCCTTGATTATACTTACTATCCATGTTCTCTTCCACCTTAACCAAAAATTTATAGGATTCCTCCATAGTTATCAGTCAAACTAGGCTTAATTCCTCCTAGATGTTGGTTCTAAGGTTATTGATATATTGTGCCACCATCTCCCTTTCAACTTCTCTATGACTAGTTTGTATGATCAATTATGGAAGCCTTATGTGTACTCCTTGGCTATCTTCTCCCTCTACCTCAGGTTTTGAATTTTCTTAAGCAATTCTAGCTCATAATCCATAGGCATGAATTGGTTCTTCAGTTTCACCAACATCCTTTCCCATTTTTGGATCCTCTGCTTTCCTCTCTAGTTTCTCTCCAATTGGAATTATTTCCACAAAATGGTACCATGCCCTTCAATTTGGTTTTTGCAAACTTTATTATCTACATATCTTAAACCTCTTCATATTAAAATTATTCTTCCATCTCATTTATATAGTCAATCAACTCCTCTGAATTCAAGCTACTGACATAACTAGGTATCTCTATTCTTGGTCATTTCTTGATCTTGGTGATGTATTTCATCATTTTGATTTGTTCTAACTCCTACTCTTCTTCTCTTTCCTCATTATATAATGGGTCCCTTCACTCCTCATTGTAGCTCTCTTCTTTTGGTCTAAGGTTTAGGCCTCCTTCACCTATCTTCCTCGATAGTAGCCAACTAGTTATTCGTTGTCCTCATCCTACCTCACATTTCCTACATATTTATAGGAACATTGGCCATCATAGGAATCCTCCTTGGTGGTATCTTTCCAATGGATTAGGTGCAACTACCTCAGGTCGATAGTCTAGCTATGGGGTTGCAATTGCCTCACAATTTGGCACTTTTCTAACAACACCCATATTTTTCCCTAAGTATGTGGTCTATCCACACAAGATCCTTTTGGAACATGTGCTCCCATAAGATTTGAATCTATCTATCATGCCACTTGATGTATTTAATGATGGAGGTTCTAGAATGGATTGTCTAGCTTTGCAGCAGAATTCAACTCAACACAAATAATCAAAAGTAACATGCAACTTTATTAATTGTGTAGTCACCCCAAATATGACTTTACTTCATCTCAATTAATTAAATAATTTTATTTAATTAATTCACCCATTTCTTCCTTTCTAATTAATTAAACATATTTATTTAATTAATTAGTCCATTTCTTTTCATAATTATTTAAATATTTTATTTAATTAATTATGCCATTACCCAAACTTGTGGTTCTTCTAGTTAATTAAAGAATTCTTGTTATTTAATTAACCCCATCTAAATCCTCTTTCCTTCTAAAATCCAATCACATTAATTAATGAACTAACCTCCATTAGCCCATTCTCCAACTTTTAACTCCACCTAGGTTAATAAACCCATGGTTTATTAACCTCACCCACCTAATTATACTAATTAATCCATAATTAACTATCCTAACCCCCATATTACTAATATTCTCCAATTTAAAATTCATTGTCATCCCCCTAATCTTGTCTCATTAATGCCACAAATCCCACCTACCTCCACTATCTTACACATAGCCTCCAAAATTAAATGAGGTGTCATTCCAATGATGTGTGCTCACACATGTGTGAGCACACCTCACTCTTCTCCATGCACCTAATTGTGAAACTTGTCACAATGCTAATAGGCCACATCCGTTGATCCATGCATCACCTCCACACTCAATCCTGGTCCTTCATTAACTTCAAATCCTAGCCCTCCATTTTACCCTCTAATTTTCTATAAATTGGGCCTCCATCATCTCATTTGATCATATTGAATTATGATAATTCATATGCTGGTGCAATTAAGAGCAATCCACATTTCAATCTTGAACAAAATCAACAAGACTTGGGTGCATCTTAGAGCTCAATCAAGGAGGACATTGAAGGTATAACCATTCTGTTTTGTGCTTATGCTTGTTTTCCCATTGATTTATGATTTTGATAGTGGTTTCTAACCCATCCACATTAGGAATGCCTGGTGGGATCCACGTCCCTTCTAAAAATATTTTCCTAAGTTGTTTGTTTTGAATATTTTGTAGGTTCGGCCACTATTAAACCGTGCCTCTATAGTGACCTTTGATGCTTCCATTGCGACTAGTTGTGCCTCTGCTCAAGTTCACTATGCCCGTGTCAAAACCTATAGTGCTTGTATAGCGACCTACGATGCCTATATGCACAACTTCAGTGCCCACATTCTCATTTGTTTGTTTAACCATTGTGCTAATCACTTTTTAATTTTTGCAGCTTTTTCTATGGTATCTAGAGTTGTGCTCGACTCTTTATTAGGCTTATAACTTTTCTTTCTCTAATATCATCAATTAATACTTATTTTTTTCTCTTTTTTTTGCTTTTCTATGGTTACAACTATCACATTAAAAGGAAAAGATAAAAAAGGAACTACTTAAAATCAATCTAAAATTTGTGTAGGCTAAACAAGATCTCTAGATATCACCTTATACTTTATTTTGGGTCTCTTAAAATTAACCTAAAGGAAAAAGAACTCACATTTTTCTTCAAATTTTTTGCTAACTAGGTCACAGTTGGTTTTCGATGCCTCTGCTAAAAATTGTTGCACTTGGGTTGTGACTTGTGGTGCCTCTATCGTGGTGCCTGCACAATGAATTTCGATGCTTCCATTCGCAAAAATGGTGCCTCTATTCTTAGTTAGATTAGGACAATTTAATCGACACTTAATCAATTATGTTGCTTAACATCATTATATATTTGCAAAAAATCTTAATCATTTACATCTTTTGGCTAGGTTAAATTGGTATTTTTTCTGCTTTTGGCATAAACTTAAGTTAACCTGGCCTCTAAGCGCAAGTGTCATTTTGGCTATAGAATAGGGCTTTTGTTTAGGATAAGTAGTTTGATCCTTTCTTTTCACATCTTGACAAATTTTGTTATTTCTAGTAGTTAATCATTCTGGAATATATCAATAGGTAGCATAAAATAATCTGAATCACTAGTATTTAATCTTAAGTATCATTATTGCACTTAGTTTTGGGCAAGCACCATTTTGTTTAACTGTTGCGCTTATGTTTTTTGTTCTAAATGTGAAATTTTATTTTTTGGCACCTGCATTCTAATTTGAATATTTTGAGCTAACATGTGAACTAACAAGTGGTGCAACTATTTGATTGTCAGAGGCTATTATCATAAACTACTAATCTATGGTTTTGTAGGACGTTTGACTAAGGATTTTTATTTTTCCACTAATTTAGGCACTAAATTAGAGTAGTGGGAAAATTATCTTGTTTTCCATGCTTGGAAGGGTGTAATAGACGTATTATCTATCCTCACACCTAGTGTTATCTCAGGGATTAGAAATCTTTACATCTCTTCACTTTCTTTAGATCAATGTTTTAGTTAAACATAAGGTCACTAGCTTGTGTGTATGCTTTCCCCTCACGCTTCGTGTGATCTTGGGGATCAAAAACACCTAGTGTGCCTTTCCTTTTAGGGAACCTACCTATGGATTTCATCACCCTAGGGGATGATCCCAACCACACATACTAGTGGGATATATAAAGGGGGGAGAACTAAAGTTGTACCCCAATCTAGTTGTGTCGTAATTGGTGGAGCTCTGATTTCCTAGGGTGATTCCAGGCTAGGAGTGAAGGTTTGGTCTAAGCCCTTAGTACCTCGTTAAAGCTCTTAATCCACACTTGTGACATACTAGTGTTCATGATCTGGGCCTCATGTACCTTGTGTATATTGAGGACTCCCTAGAAAAACATTGTAAACCTAGAAAGCCATCAAACGTAGTTAGTGTGGTGCAATGGATGTGGATTGTAACCAGAATTTACTCACCACGTACACCCTTAGGTTGAGATAGAAACCCTTGTGGTGAACTTCGATAGTTCCCAAGGAGAGAGAAAAGGTGAGCCTATGGAATCTATTGACAACCCTATGCCACTAGATCTCTAGCTATCCACCTTCACGAAAAAATGGGCTCCAAAGAACAACTCGAGTATCAAGGAGTATTAACCCAAGCTTGCTTGGGTGGTGGGCCCACATTAATCTATAAACCTACTTGAGCTTGGGGTTTTTAATCAAGTTCCTAGAGTACCTTTTTGTTTAAAACCCATGAAGATGAATCAACCAAAGGGTTCAGGATTTGGCTATACCCTTTAAAAACATAAAAAAATCCAAATCTAGCCAATGTGTTATTATTTTTTCTAAAATATATTTCCAAAAAGACTTAGACTGTAGAACTATTCCTAAGACAAAACCTATTGCACCTTTGTTAGAGATTGTTTTGCCTAAGATTATGCACCTTGGTTAAAACCTATTACGCCTACATTTTCCTAAAACTGTGCCTATGTCCTACCATGAAATATGGGTCCTTTACTTCGACATCCCAGGGCTCCCTAGTTTGGTCTAACATAATCTACAACTTTGTCATCTTCTGATCACCAATTACACCATTATCATACTGGTGCAGGAGCACCCAGTTCAATGAATGCCTTCAAAAGGAAAAATTGCAAAAAATCAAGCTTCAATTGTAAAAAAATTGTAAAGGTCATGAAGTATTCATATTGAATGTATTTAAGTCCTTAAATAGGTCTTTAGGAGGTTTATTATGCAAATTGGCAAAAATGTTGTTGAAAATGTGAAAGTTGTCAATAATGTAAAAAGTGTAAAAGCCAAAAACCAGGAAGTTCAAGAGTCTTTTTAGGAAATTGGAAAGGATGGGTTGATGGAGAAGTTGTAAAGTCAGTTATTGAGTGGGGAAAAACTATAAAAATCATTTAAAGTGCGAGCAACGGTATATTTTTATATTCTTGAAGAAATTTTCAATAAATAAAGACCCTATTTTTGTATTTACATAGTTTTACTCATTTTTTCTGCAGTTTGTGTTATATATATTTGTTTATTTTGCTTTGAAAGAGTGTTAGAAATCTCTGGAGGGGAGTTTTGAAAGGTTTTCATCAGTTTTTAGACAAATAAAGTTAAAGACTTCTCTAAGAACTCAATCAAGGGTTTGAGAGTCTTGTAAGAGGAATAACCCCATCCCCCCATTGTAGACTTGTTAGAATGGTGTGATGGATTCTTTTGAATGTAGATAGAATATTTTGTGTGTGTGTGTGTACAATAACATGGGAGGTAAGCATTTGGGATTGTGGTCGCTTCCCTTAAAAGAAAACACATAAATTTTCCTTGAAAGAAGATGGTTTCAAGATGGCATATGTTCAAGAAATGTGTTTGAAGGCTAGGAGTTGATTCTAAAGGCATAAGCAGACCTACCACGATTTTTTAAAAGAACTTGTAGAAGTTTTTGAGGTTTGCATCAATTATTTCCAACAAACCCTCATTCTTTTTGTATGGTAAAGCCTATATTTAAGGATTTTAAAGAAAAACAATAGCTTGAGCTTTCCCATTCTTAAAAGTGGAAGAATCTCAAGTTTTGTGATTGATTAAAAGATTGTTTGAGGTCACTTGGCATTTTGGTGATGTTTTAAGACTACTTCCTTTGAGAAAATGGCCTAATTGGTGTGTTTTAACAATGGTCAACCTGTTGGCTTGCATGTATCTTCCAAAATAAGTACCGGTGCTTTTGAAGTATGTTGTAATAGACTAAAATTGGTTTCTAATGGCATTTTTGGTTTAAGGAGTTTCAATAAGGGATGCTCACTATAAGCGGTAGAATGGGGAAAACAATCTAAACTATGCATCTACGCTTCTAAATACGATATTGCATCTAAAACTTAATGAATTCAAACTAATTTAAACTAGAAAGCTTCAGAAATCTATCCTATTGCTCTCTAACTCTAAAGATTTCTCTAATCTACTTAGCTCTTAGATTTGTAAGCTAATTAAACTATTGAAATGACACTTAGAGAATGAGAAATGAACTATTCTACTCTAATATGATTTAAATGTGCAAATTCTATTCTAATGGCAGCCATGACTGCAAATGTTGGATGCTTGATTGCTGCTTGATGGATGCTGGATGAATGCTTGAATGCTGGATGGGATGCTTGAATGCTTTGGAAACCTGCAGAGTAAGATTGCATAAGTTGGGTTCCTTTTCCTGTAGCCCAAGAGCTGTATTTATAGCTTTCACGGCAGCACAAATGCACAGGAACACGGGATGAGGGGCTGTGATTTCATCTGGAGAATCCAAAGGCATGGGATGAGAAGAAGGAGCTGATCATGGAGAATGGTTTCTCCCCATGAAAACACCAGGCAAGATAAGAGGGAAGGTGGGTGGAAGGTTGTTGAGAGAATTTCCTGCAGGTTTGTCCCTGAAGCTTTTCTCATGAATGGTAGTGCCATTAATTTGAATTTTGAGAAATTAATTTTATTGGTGAGTGAATAGTGCATAAATTTAAATAAATTTAATTTATTATTTAAATTTAGCAAAAGAGGAATAAATAATTTAATAAATTAAACTATAGAGTTTGTTTATTAAATTAAAAGGAGAATGATAATTAAATAAAAGATTTTTAGCGATCTTTATTTAATTAAGAAGAAATGTGATTTTAAATAACACAAATTATTTAAATTGTGTATTTAATTTTAAGATAGAAGTAATAATGATAATAATTAAATAAAACAAGTTTTTTTAGTACGTTTTATTTAATTAAGAAATATCTGATGAAAATGATAATGATTAAATAAAGTAAAATTTTTTAATTTTTTTTTATTTAATTAGGAGAAGAAAAATAGAAGAATTAATAAATGAACTTAATAGAAATAAATATTTCTATTTATTTACTAAATTAGAAGAATTTAGACAATTAATCAAATAAGTATTTAATTAATGAATTCTCCAGACCATTTTTAAGTGTCTACATTTTGCCCCTCTTTGAAGTGATGTGTTTACGCATTGCTTCAAAGAATGATTTTGCCTCAGCTGCCAGTATTGACGAAAAGTTTTTAAAGCATGCCCCAGACTTGTCCCAAATGATGAATTTCGAAAAGATAGTGATATATGCCTCTGGAGAATAAATTGAAGTAATTTTGTGTATTTTATGTTTTCAAGAATTTTGAATTTTTTATGATGATTTATTGAACAACAATGGTAACAATTTATCTCGATAAAAATATTGGTCCTCAGTTGGTTATAATGATGATTTGAAGTAATCATGTTAGATTGATTGTTGATGCTGATAGATTAGAAGATTATTGATCTTATGATAGGTGAGATTCAATGATAGATTGATTGATAATTGACCTCATGATAGGTGAGGATCAATGATAGATTGATGATTGATTAACCTCATGATAGGCGAGGTTCAATGATTGATTGATTGAATGATTAACCTCATGATAGGTGAGGTTGAATGATAGATTGATGATCACAAGATTTGAATAAAGCTGATTAGATTTGATTGATTGATAGACTTATTGATTGATGTTGATTGATTTGATATGATTGTTGATTTGTGATTTGACTCCATTGATTGATTGATATGCCCCAGTATAAGATCGATTAATGTACTGGGACTTGATGATGCAAAATGATGAATAGAATAGGGGATGGGATGAGGAAGAGATAATGAAAGGAGAAGATGAAAAGTAAGTAAGCACAAATGGATTCAAGGATAAACGTGATGTTGCCCCGGTCAAGTTGCAAGCCAAGATTGATTGATGATGATGATAAGAGTGTTGTTGATGAGGGAAGGATACATCCCGAAACAACACAAAATGATAGGGAAGGATACATCCCGATGATGATGATGATGATGATGATGATGATTGGATAAAGGCTTGTAACAAGGTTGGGAACAAAACCAAGGATGTGATTAAATGATTTGTGCTAGAATTAATAGATTAAGATTGGATGGAATTTGAGATGACTGAAATGAAAGAAAATGATTCAGAAAGAAATGATATCCTAAGAAATATTGAAGAGATGGTGATATGATGTAGAGAGGGAATACGTGTAGCTTTTGAGATTGAAATTTGGTAGCTTTTGAAACAATCTATAAATGCATATGCAAGACTAATATGGATGCAATCCATTTTAACCATGCAATTCTAAGTTTCATTTTAACAATCTTTTGATTTTGCTTTGTATCATCACTGAGCTTTTAAAAATGTTGAAAGAAAATACAAGCATCAATGATATGAGATAGACCAATGATGACCTGAGTACTTCTTTCATGACTTTTGATATTGCAAGTGAACACAAGCATCAAGGTATAAGATAGACCAAAGATGACCTGAGCATTTCTTGTGAAACAGACAAGAATTAATCATTTTCTTAAGTGAATTGGAATGCATCATCCATGATACTTGGTAGAAACTTCCCACGATAATTCACAAAATAATAATGACTAACTCATAAACAACAAACAAATAAAAGGTATCATTCTCCTTCCTTGCTTTTCTAGTTCAATACATCATTGAGTAGCTCCAAAGAAATGGTAAGCAAATGATAAAAATAAAAAACTGTAATTCAAACTCTGTAATGTATTTTCAAATCATTTATTAGAGATTAGATCTTCGATTGTTTGAGATGTGTGTCTTTGTATAAATGTTTGACTTGATGATGTGACCTAAAGACCTATCCTAGGGTCTTAGGGGACTGATCAAAAGATTAGTCTTGCCTCGTTATACAAGTGAGGAACGCATTAGTTGACCTGAGACTCCACTTTTTTATTTGATATAGGCTCATTTTTGTGTTTTAGTTTTGATGTTTTGGATTTGGTTCCCGGTGTTTTTTGTATTTTGGGTTTTAGATGTTTTGGATTTTGATTTTCAGTGTTTAGTTTTGATGTTTTTGGATTTTACAGTTTTCTCTGGCGTTTTTTGGATTTTGATGGTTTGCCGCAGTTGTCATGTTTGGCCGCCTTGCTTTCCATATGGTAAAGATCTACTTGCTGATCAACACTAGAGGATGTGCTAGCGAGTGCGCTCATAGTATCCTAACTATGAAATGGATAATAAGTAATCTCAAATGATAGATGGAAATGATATGAAAAGAAACAATCAATGGCACAACTTTCTCCTAATAGACGAGAGGAAGCGGTGAAAATCCCATAAATTCGCTGTTTGCGGAGTTTTCATCCACTTGTTTTATTACATCTCTTTCCTTTTCTTTTGTATTTTTATTTATATATATATATATATATTTTGTTTTGTTTTTCTCTTTTCTGTCATCATGACGCCTGTTTGCCAGGTTTTCATCAAGACAACTTTATTGACCGTGCACTAGATATCCTCAAGTGTAGAATCCCCTAAGATGAATGTTGTTCATGGGCTCCTCCAACATGTCTCCTTCTAGTGTAGGCGATCGGTATATACGATCCCGATGCTATGACTGACATAAGGTCCTATCCAGTTAGGTTCAAACTTTCCCTTCTTTTCTCTATTTGCTTGATTTCTAGGGTTTTCCCGTAGGACCAAGTCTCCGATCTGGAAGACTCTAGGCTTAACCCTATAATTATAGTTCCTAGACATTCTTTGTTGATAGGTTGTC
>VDFB02030704.1:0-37966 GCA_007258455.2 Sequoia sempervirens
GAATTTAAAATACAATTAAATGTTCTTGACTTGAGAGCACAGGTCGCATCATAGTAGGAGGGAGTCGATGGCAACAAACATTACAATCAATCGGTTGTAGAGAAGAATAACATAGGAGTGTGTATCTGATGTAGAAACACAAAAAAAATCATATTGGGATTTGAATATTGTATTATGTTAATTAGAAATCTACATGTTGTATACGACTAGTTGCTTTGAATGAGAATTGAATCAAAATTACATTTGGAATCAATTTTTTTTTAATGCTAATACAATTATTGTTTGGAATATAGTAATAGATGGAGAATAGTTATTTGGTTGTGAAACCTTAAAATTGTTTCAATTGACAAATTAAATTAAGTCGATCTATTTTTTGGTGATATAGGAGAGAAAGTTTTTGTCTTTCATCAAATGGTATCAAAGTGAGGGGTTCTTAGTGTATAGGTAGATCTCCGAACGCGAGGTAGCCTATGCCAAGACCTGTGGGTGGAGAGTGAAGTTAGAAGAGTTTTGAGTATATAGGAAAAGCACTGAATGTGAGGTAGCCTATAGAGGAAGCACAGTGAAGAAGTCGTGAAGATGTTGAGCACGAGATGTCAAATGGGGATGAGTGAGTCTCTAAGAGAATTGAAAAAAAGGAAGAAGATGAATTCAAAAGAGAGGATGAGATGGGTCATGAGGAGACCCATGAGAATTTTATTCTAGGAATGATATTGGGAAGAAGTGGAAAATAAAAAGCTCCATGAAGAATTGGGAAAGATACTCCATAAAGAATTGGGAAAGATCTAGGCTAGGTTAGATGTATTGGAAAATAATATTAAAGAAGATGAGAGAATATTGGAAAAGAGAATTAGGAAGAAGAACATTCTCTTGAAAGAGGACAATGAAAAAAAGAGTAGAGGAAAAGAGTATTGCAGCCCAAGATGGAAGAATAAAAATGTGAGAGCAGCCCCTACAAATGTAAATGAAGAAGGAAAGAAGAGAGGAAATGAAGAAAATAAGATTATGGACCTGGACAATCCTAAATTCAATAAAAAAATTGGTGAAGATAAGAATAATCTCTTATTGGAAGAAGAGATGATAATGATTGGCTGTTTATTTGAAAGGAAAATGTTGGTTGAAAGTGATAAGAATATGAGGGAAATTGATGGGGATTTATTTGTTGCTAAGATGGATAAGGAGTTGCAAATAGACGAGAAGAAAATAAATGAAGATGCAGATTTGTATGCAACATGTTTGTGTGAAGAAGTTGTTGAAGATGATACAGTTGGGTGACTTGGTATAGCATTTGAAGACATGAAGATGATGATGAGAGTAGATGGGGTAGATGAAAACCTCCTAGTGAAGGATGAGATGAAGGTTGCAGTTGAAGATAACACTAGAAACATTGCAATAAGGAAAGAGAAGGTAAATTTATTTGTATTTTGTGATGATATTGTTTTGTATTCATTTATAATGTTGAGGGTTGAGGGGTATGGAGAAGAATAGATAGAAATTGTTGATTTCCATGAAGTTGTAGAGGAAAATTTGTGTGTATGTTACATGTGTTGATGTGTAAGATGAGGGAATTTGGTGGAGATGGTTAGATTTTGGTGGGTTAAACCCATAGAAGAGGAAAAGAATAGTGAGATTTTTTGGTGGAGGTGGTTGATTGATGATGGTGGGTTGGATCCCACGAAGGAGGATAGGAATGGAGAGATTCATTAGAGAAGGAGGACAATACATGGTGGATGCAAGTCCATGAGAGGAGAGAAGAATGAAGTGAAAATTTGTTGGAGGAGCGTGAAGCTTGTTCCAACAAGATGCTGGAGGAGGAGGAAAAATAAATAAATTCATTTGCACTTATGACAACGATGAAGTTCACTATAGATTGCTTGCAATCTGAAAGAATTTTTCTACTATTCAACTCCATGTTTGTGAGTGTATGCTCACAAAATTCTACCTCGTGTGTTTGATGCAGGAGCATCTAGGTATGCACACAATCAGCATTGACCAAAAAATATTTTGGTTTGAATTTTGGATCAATTTCAATGTCATGATCATTTGAGGCAGATTTGAGCAACATTTTGTCATTTCATATTTTGATTCACATCTTCAGCTTCGATGCATTGAAGTCAAATAGTTCAAGATGATTAATTATTATAAGAAAAAGAATAATTTATCTTTATTTTTCTCACATATGGATGGGATTTGTGCCTATTGGAAAGTAAAAAAATTATACACTTTGGGTGCAAGGAAGAAGATGGAGGGTTGCATTATATGCAATAGGAAACAACAAAGAACATGTGACACAATTAAAAGAGATTTATTTTAAAAATAAAAATATGTGATGAGGAAGATTAAGGGTCACGTAGGGGAGGTGATAAGTAACAAATAATGAATTCAAATGTGTGTAGAGGAGAGGAAGGGATGCGCTTGGAAGAGAGGAGCAAAGATTTAACATGAATACAATTGCAAAATAAAAAGAGAGGGTTGCACAATATCCAAAAGAGGAGAGGTAAACTCCAAGTAAGGGAAAGAGTTGAAAGAGAAAGCTGCAACGTTTGTGGAAGAAAGGAAATGAATTCAGAGTGGTAGTATGATAGGGTTCAAGCCACATATAATTGGTAATGTATGAATTAAAATCAGTATATGTAGCAATATAATGTTCATGCCCATGCTGCACTTTTTAGCAGAGTTTTTGTTATGATGTTTGGATATCAACGATGAGGAAATAGGTGAATGATTCAAGCCATAGAATTAAGGGGAAATCTCCAAGTATAGACTGTGCCACACATGATTGTTAATACATGAAGATAGGAACTATAAACATAACACACCATATGCTATGGTAATTAGAATTTAAAATACAATTAAATTTTCTTGACTTGAGAGCATAGGTCGCACCATAGTGGGAGGAGGGAGTTGATGGAAATAGAGATTAGAATCAATTAGTTGCAGAGAAGAATGATACATTAGTGTGTATATGATGTAGGAACCAAAAAAATAGATTGGGATTTGATTATTGTATTATGTTGATTTTAAATCTACAGGTTGTATAAGACTATTTTCTTTGAATGAGAATTGAATCAAAATTAAATTTGGAAAAAAAAATTGTTTGAATGCTAATACAATTATTACTTGGAATATAGTGATAGATGGAGAATAGTTATTTGGTTGCAAAATCTTGAACTTGTTTCAATTGAAAAATGAAATTGTCAATCAATATGTTGTTTGGTGATATAGTAGAGGAAGTTTTTTCCTTTCATCAAATGGTATCATAGTGAGGGGTACTAAGTGTATAGATAGATCGCCGAATGTGAGACAACCAATTCTAGGACCTACGGGTGGAGAGTGAAGTTAGAAGATTTTTGAGTATATAAGTAGAGCACCGAATGTGAGGCAGCCTATAGAGGAAGCATGGTGCAAAATCCGTGAAGATGTTGAGCATGAGATGTGAGATGGGGACGAGTGAGTCCCTAAGAGAATTAATAAAGAGAAAAAAGATAAATTTAAAAGAGAGGATGAGATGGGTCATGAAGAGACCCATGAGAATTTTTTTCTAGGAACAATATTAGGAAGAAGTGGAAAATAAAAAGCTCCATGGAGAATTGGGAAAGATCTAGGCCAGTTTAGATGTATTAGAAAATGATATTGAAGAAGATGAGGGAAGATTGGAAAAGAGAATTTGGAAGAATAACATTCTCTTGAAAGAGGACAACGAAAAGAAGAGTAGAGGTAAAGAGTGTTGAGATCAAGATGAAAGAAGAAATATGTGAGAGTAGCCCCTACAAATGTAAATGAAGAAGAAAATAAGAGAGGAAATAAAGAAAATTAGATTATGGACTTGGAGAGTCTTAAATTTGATAAGCAGATTGGTGAAGATAAGGATGATCTCTTGTTGGAAGAAGAAATGAGAATGATTGATAGTTTATTTGAAAGGAAAATGATGGTTGAAAGTGATAAGAAGATGAAGGAAATTGATGGGGATTTGTTTGTTTCTGAGGTGGATAAGGAGTTGCAAATAGATGGGAAGAAAAAAATGAAGATGCAGATTTGTATGCAACATGTTTGTGTGAAGAAGTTGTTGAAGATACTACAGTTGGGTGACTTTGTATAGAAGTTGAAGACATGAAGATGATGATGATAGTAGATGGGATAGATGAAAACCCCATAGTAAAGGATGAGATGAAGGTTGTAGATGAAAATTACACCATAAACATTGTAGCAAGGAAAGAGGAGGTAAATTTGTTTGCATTTTGTGATGATATTGTTTTACATTCATTTGTAATGTTGAGGGTTGAGGAGTGTGGAGAAGAATAGATGGAAGTTGTTGATTTCCATGAGGTTGTAGAGGAAAATTTGTGTGTGTATGTTGTAGGTGTTGATGTGTATGATCAAGGAATTTGGTGGAGGTGGTCGGATTTTGGTGGGTCAAACCCATGGAAGAGAAGAATAATAGTGAGATTGTTTGGGGGAGGTGGCCAATTGGTGACGGTGGGTTGGATCCCATGAAGGAGGATAAGCATGGAGATAATCATTGGAGGAGGAGGACGATACATGGTGGATGTAAGTCGATGAGAGGAGAGAAGAATGAAGTACAAATTTGTTGGAGGAGTGTGAAGCTTGTTCCGGTAAGATGTTGGAAGAGGAGGGAAAAAAATAAATTCATGTGCATTTATGACAACAATGGAGTTTGTTGTAGATTGCTTTCAATCTAAAAGAATGGTTCTACCATTCAACTTCATGTTTGTGAGTGTATGCTCACAAACTTCCTACCTGGCATGTCTGATGCAGGAGAATTTGAGTATGTGTGCAATCAACATTGACCAAAAAATATTTCGGCTTGAATTTATTGTTTTGGTTTTGGTTTTCTTCTCAATTTTGATTTCATGATTGTTTTAGGTAGATTTGAGCAACATTTTGTCATTTCATATTTTGATTCACATCTTCAACTTTGGTGTATTGAAGTCAATTGGTTCTAGATGATTAATTATTATAAGGAAATGAATAATTTATCTTTATTTTTCCTACATATGAATGAGATATGTGCCTATGGAAAGTTTAAAAAAATACTTTGGGTGCAAGGAAGAAGATGGAGGGTCACATTATAAGCAATAAGAAACAACAAAGAAGATAGGACACAATTAAAAGAGAACTATTATATATATATATATATATATATATATATATAAGAGAGGAGAGGTAAACTCCAAGTAAGGGAAAGAGTTGCAAGAGTAGGCTGCAATGTTTGTAGAAGAAAGGAAATGAATGCAAAGTGGTAGTATGATAGGGGTCGAGCCACATATAAGTGGCAATGTATGAATAAAAATCAACATATGCAGCAATATAGCATGCCCAGGCCGAACTTCTTAGAAAAGTTTTTTTTATGATGTTTGGAAATCAACAATGAGGAAATAGGTGAATGAGTCGAGCCATAGAATTAAGGGGAAATGTCCAAGTATAGACTGCACCACACATGATTGTTAATACAAGCATATAGGAACCATAAATAGAGTGCATCATATGATGTGGTAATCAAAATTTTATTAAATGTTCTTGACTTGAGAGCACAGGTCACGTTGCAGTGGGAGGAGGCAGTTGATGGAAGCAAAGATTACAATCAATCAGTTGCAAAGAAGAATAACACATGAGCATGTATTGATGTAAGAACACAAAAAAAATCAAATTGGGATTTGATTATTGTATTATGTTAATTTGAAATCTATAGACTATATAAGATTATTTGCTCTGAATGAGAATTGAATCAAAATTAAATTTGGAATCGAATTTTGTTTGAATGCTAATACAATTATTGCTTAGAATATAGTGATAGATGGAGAATAGTTATTCGGTTGCAAAATCTTGAACTTGTTTCAATTGACAAATGAAATTGTCAATTTGATCTATTGTTTGGCGATATAGCAGAAGGAGCTTTTATTTTTCATCAATGCACCACTATCATATCAATAAAATATCTACGACATATGATTTAGAAATCAAGGAGAACTATCATTTAATAAGTATCATTAAGATAAAATAATTGGAAATTAACAAACCACAAAATACAAACAAAGTGAAGACATCATAGAAGGGAATGGTGAGTGGAGCCCATCACAACTCCTAATCCCCCAAAAGAAAAATATAGTTATGAGGAAAAATCTAATAAAATAACTTGTTCAAAGCCTCCCCATGCTTCTACATATGTTCCAAAAAACTTGGAAAAGAATCTAAGTCCACCCTTTCAATAGCAAGTAGATCTATTACCTTATTGCATTCCTACAAATATTAAAAGAAGAAAGTATTTTCAAAACTTTCACAAATAGAGAGCCTCTGTTTCTAACTAGGAAAATTCCTTTTGATCAAACTCTAGACAATTAGTAAGAATCGCCTTCTAAAACTAGTTTTATATACCCGATCTCTTGAGGAAGGTTAAGGTCTTCAACAACAACCAATGGTTCTCTTTGTTGGAGAGAACACCTAGATAGTATGACCCTCCTTTAACAAAACAACCTCTATAATTCTTAATGACATCTCCAACATTAGCCAACTCAAGATTACCCTTCAAAACTCCATCAATGTTAGGATTTAGGAACCCTCTAAATAGTTTACTCTGATGTGCTTTCTCCCTATTGACATTTTTAGCTCTTAACTTGTTATTTAAAGGAAAAAATTTAAACATTAAAGAGTTAACTTTATCATTTAATCATTTAAACAATCAAATGCATTAATTTTTTAATTAATTTTAAAATATATATTTTTCTTTTTGTTCCTTTTTTCTAAGTGTTAAAATCACATATTATTAAATAAGTTAAACTTTTAATATATTTCCAATAGTACAAATAAAGCTCAAACATGCATACAAACAAATTGATACAAATTCTTAGCTCCTTAAGAGCATTTTGATACTTAATTTATTAAGAGTAAGAACTTAAAAATTATAAACATAAACTAAATAGTGGAAGACCAAAAATCACCACTTAAATTTTTTATCATAAACATCAATTTTAAGATTCAAACTTAAATATATATAATATTAGACCAATACTTTAATTACTTAATATAAACTTCTTAAAACATCTTTTAAACTTATACATACATATATAACATTTCAAACATATAATCTATCACCGATATCAATCATATTATTATCTAAATTGATAAAAAAATATTTATCTAATTAATTCTCGAAATGTAAAATATAATTAATCTATAAAATGAAAATAAAAACCATATTTAGACATATACCAAAGCTTTATGTCCTACCCCCACATTATATGAATAATAATAACTATAAATCTTTATTCTCACCTAGCATGTTGATTTGTATCATTTTATCTTCAAATTCCATCATCTAGCCTAATGTATTAGGCCCAAAAAAACTCGCTAAATATGATCAAATGATTATACACCAAGTACACTTCAATAAAGAAATATTCGAAAGAAGAAATAATGAGTGGATATTTCTATAAATGATGAAAGGTCCAAGATATGTCATTTCATGTCTATACTATGCTTGAACTGTAACAAACATGCCACAAGTTGTTACTCAAAAAAGAAAATATTGAAAATTTATACATACTATAGTGAAATCACAAGTTGTTATTGAAAAAGAAAATATTGAAAATTTATAGATACTTTAGTGAAAATAAAGGGAATGATTTCATAGCTAGTGTTTTTTTTTAATTAGATTAATTATATAAAAAATATTACAATATCTTATTTTAGTGTAGAAAGATTATATTGATGATGTTATTTTTAATGTAAATGTTATTGATTGTTATTTTTTAAATTGAAAAATTAGTGTGTTTATTGTAAATTTAAATATAAGTTGAAAACATTATATTAAAGTTGTTTTATTTATAAGATCTCATTCATTATTGGAGTGTTCTTTATTTTATAAGGTTCTATTTTATAATAATATGTAATCCCTGTCATCATTAGTGGAGCTACTCTTACAACTACAACCACTTTTCTTTGCTTCCCCCTCAACAAAAGGTATTTAATTTGTTTCCTTAAATCATAGATTTTGGTAAGTGTAAAGTAGTGTTGAGGCAATTTCCATGACTTTGTGACTAAGATTGAGAGTTTTAATCCCCACTACATTTGCTATAACACCCCAAAAAATTTAGCTAATAATTAGTTGGATATTATTATATATTAGGATATAAGTTTTTATTCTATTTTAATGAGGTTAATAGTAATGATAATGATATCATTATCATTGCTTTCTTAATAGATCATATATGGGTTTTCTATTAGGGCCCAATCTTATAGAAAAATAATAAATGAATCTCACAACAACCATACAATACAAACCAATCAAACATAATACCTTGTTAATTAATTGCCTAGTGTTCGATATCCTACCCAACTACTTTTTCTTATGAGATCAAATGATCATTTGAGAAGAGTCTTTCTTTCTCAATCAATATTTTCTATTAAATATCATTGTCCAAGCTCCTTTACTAGAGGAAACATCTCCCAAAAATAAATTCTTATCCCCTACCCCATAGTAGAGAGACTCATCAAGATAATCTAAAACCATAGCCTTAGTATCCATCATTTGTAGAACATGAAAATATTTATAATAGTGCTCTCCAATAATTTCCTCAAAAATCCTTAAAAAGAGGGCATTGATTCTAATATTAATTAGTATTCTTAAAATGAAGAGAGAAATGGGCAATCCTCATCCCCCAAAAGAGGCAAGCACATCTCCTCAAAAGAATTTACACTTTGAGCTAAAGAAGATACTAGTACAAAAAATCCATCATTATGAGGGGTTAAAGAAGATTTTGGAATTAAAGGAGTCTCTTAAGAAGGCTTGGATGACATTTGCTCCCCCAATGCCCCCTCAATAGTGAAGTGGTGGGGGTTTTAGTTTTTCCAAAAAGTTTAGGACCTAATTGATTTTCATTTCAAGCTTAAGATGATTTTCATTTCAGGCTTAAGAAATTTGCATCCACATGGCTTGTTTCATAACCTTTACAACATCAAAAGGCTATATTTTCATAATCTAATTGTTGAATCCATACGTAATATTTTACTTTGAGCCTAATTTCTAGTAGGAAATATTTCAAGATATCTATCTCCACCCAATTAGAAAAAAATGTAGGGAGAAATCTAAGGTTTTAGTAGTACATATATACTTACCTAGGGAGTTACCAATCACCTACCATACCAAATATGTTGCAGATGGTTCCATTGATAAGTTCAAGGCTTATCTTGTTGCAAAGGGTTTCTCTCAGGTTGAAGATATTGATTATTCAAAGACCATTGCCCCTATTGCCAAGATGAACCCTATTCACCTTATATGTTCACTTGTAGCATCACATGGATGGATAGTATTTCAAATAGTTCCTTCATTGTGATCTCCACGAGGAAATTTATATGGAGCAACCACATGGTTTTATTAAGGACTCTTCGCTAGCTTTCAAGCTTTGTCATTCATTATATGGTCTCAAATAGGCCCCTCAAGCTTGGTATGAGAAGATGGACAATTTTCTACTTTCTTTTGGATTTACATGATCTCATTCTAATCCCACAATGTACAATCAACGATAGGAGGTGATATTTTGATCATTGTGCTATATGTGGATGATTTTGATCCTTACAGGAAGTTCATCCTCCACGATCCAAAGTGTTTAATGAGATTTGATGGATCAGTTTGAGATGATAGATCTTGGCCTTCTACACTACTTTCTTGGTTTATAGGTTATTCATTCTTCAGATGGGATTTCCACATTTTAGTATAAGTATGCTCTTGACATGCTTAAAAGAGATTTTGCATGCTTGATTGCAAGCCTACCTCCACACCATTTCATTCAAGTGTTGTATTTTCTTCCACTTGTACTACTCCTTCAGTAGATGCTACATTATACAGTTAGTTGGTTGGTAATCTTTTGTACTTGACACCTTCACATCCTAATCTTTCTTTTGTAGTTGATCTTTTCTCTCAATTCTCACATGATCCACATGGGAGTCATTGGAAAGATTCCAAACTTATTTTGAGATATATTCAAGGAACCTCACATTATGGTATTCACTATACATCAAGAGATCCTTAGATAGTTGGATTCATCGAATCAGATAGGGCTAGTGATGCCAATGATAAGAAGTCCACTTTTGTCTTCTTTTTTTTCCTTGGTTCTAGTCCCATTACGTGGTCTTGCAAGAAGCATTCTTCTATTGCATTATCGTCCACAAAGGATGAGTATCATGTTGTGGTTTTGTCCAGCTAGGAGGTTTTGTAGCTTTGTTAGTCATTGAATGAGTTCAGTTTTCGTCCTGATAGTCCTATTATTATTTGGTAAGACAATCAGAGTGCCATTCACATTTCTTGCAACCCAGTGGAGCATCAACATACCAAGCACATAGAGATTCACATGTACTTCATACAACAGTTGATTCAAGATAGTTTTCTCACTTTGGAGTACATGCCTATAGAGGAGTAGGTTGAATACATCTTCACGAAACCTTTGGCATCACCTTGTTACCTTCAGCTGTGATTGATGCTTGGGGTGAAGGAAGTTGTCCTTAGGGGGTCTTCATGAGGCCTCCTTCCTTCATGCCTGCATACATGTTTTCATCTCTCTTTAGGAGAGGAGTTTTTTTTCAAGAGGTTTTCTCCTTTTCTCCAGTTATAAGAGATTTCTTTGATTGTACATGGGTATCTCATCAGGCCTTGTTTCTAAGATCCATTCATGCTTTCTTTGTTTTTTTTGTATTGTATTTTTGGATTTTTTAGCTACTCCCTAAGTTACACTTAAGGGGGGTGTTAGTGTAATAATGTATTAGCTAATAATTAATTATTCTTTAATTAATTATTAGGATTATTTATTTATTCTCATGCACTTAAGTTAAATTTAGAGTTTTTCTTTTCTTTTTTTATTAGTTAACTAGAGAGTTATTATTAGATCAATTTGTCTCATCACATAGGATGATGACACTTTCCATGCTCTAGTCCCTTTATCATTTAGGGTTGCTCCTATAAATCACTCTCTCAATGTATTATCACCAAATCTTCTTGAAGACTCTTGAGGTTTATTCTATAAGTTTTTCTTGTTCATGATATGGACTTGATTATTGTTTGAAACTCTCTTGTGTGGAAAGTGTTTTTATTTATTGTTTGATCCTGCATTTTGTGTTTATTCACAATTCTAACATAATCAATCCAAAAATTCAGAAGGATATTTGGGAGTTTGGCCCAAATAGGAATCACCTTAAGGATCTTATCAAAGGGTTAAAAATTGGGAACTAAGATTTCTTTAGGAGAGAATGATTCCCCAATACATCTTTTCATAGATAAATAAATCTCTTTCTTTGATTTAAAAACTATAACAAAATCTTGTGTGCAATGATACAAATCCATATTAATTTATATAAATAACTTTCAATTATGGGAGATCCATTTGTGCACCTTTGGTACACTTGTTGAATTTACAAAGAATCTGATTTTTCGAGTATTATAGGCTTATTCTTCTAAAAAATCCTCTCAAAAATAAAAATATGGGATTGTCATGAACATTTTAAAGGAACAATCTTTTCAAATTTATGAGAGTCCTTTGATTTTTTAATTTTTACATCTACTTGCTCCACCCTTTCAAAAATTCTAGCAAAATATATTTTTGTTGAAGATAAATAACCATAAGACTTACTAGAAGCATTTCTTGAAATTTGGAATGGAAGATAGAAACACCCCAAATGGGTTAGATCATTGAAAATATTAACCATACAAAAGAGGACACATGTGATGCACTGTCATTCTTCATAGATTGAGAGTGATTTTTATTTAGTGTTATGAGTGCAATCACTTAAATTGAAACCATGTGTAACATTCCCTTCTTTAACACACCATAGAATCCATCTACGCCACACTATATGTCCAACAAGCCCATGTTAGAAGCAACAACTGTATTAAGGATTTCATGAGAAAATAGAATAAATTTTAGTTTGATAAGATACTTTGTAACTGCTACCATTACAATGCTATTTATTTTAGCACTATCACAATCAATGTTATGGTAATGACTAACTTGATATTATTGTATACAAGATCATTTGAACTAGGTTGATTTGACTACAATCGATTAACAAGATTAATTAGTAACTAATAGTAAAAGAAATATTGTTATTAATACATTATTAGGTGATAACCATGAACAAGAGATTATAATGTTTTTTCTTTATTTAGAATTAGTAAATTATTTATCTGATAATTCATTCTTATGATGAATTCTATTTGTATATCCCAGATTCTTGTTATTCCTTGGTGCTCCAAAAATTATTTTTTAATAATTTAATCCTTTAAATATATTGAGTGGACACATTTTAAGCTATTTATTTGATAAATTTTAGTTATCTATTTTTTAAATTTTTATAAAATTATTATATACTATCATGACTTATCAATTACACTTACATGTAACATATGCAATTAGTATCTTATTTACCAATGCACTATACTTTTTGTCTAAATTTTTTTTAGTATTCTTCACTATTTCAACATATGAACAACTTGAAAGCTAAAATCTATGATGAAAAAGAAACACATCACCAAGTTATGATAACCTCCTACTGTGAAAGAAAAATGTTAGATGATCCATAATATTTTCAAACTAATATTTTTATACACAATTTTGAAAATTTTGATTTTGAAAAATCTTTTGATTATTGAGAAATATGTGAATAATATTGTATAAACATTTGAGTGTTATAATCCTTAACATTACTGAGTAGAGTTTAACTAATTTTCTTTGTATGCATGTGTACTATATTTATCTACAAGTTAATGAAGATAATGATGTGAAAGAGCTTCATGGAGTATAATGAAAATAAAATTGGGTCATTTATGTAATGTTAGATTCATTGACTCCCAAGAATAAGAGAAACCATACATCTCTTGATAACAATCCCATGGAGGAAAGTGGCACTGAAGTTTTGAAGACAAATGAGAGGAACATAACATTCTTGAGCACTCCAAAGGAGGATTTTAGTGAAAAGGAAACTATCAAGTTTTTGGAACCATCGCCAATGTCATAACCCAATGAGCTCACGACAAAACAAGCAATTTTAAACAATTGGACTTATCGTAAGCTATCAATATAAACACGAACACATTGGTTCCTCGGCCTAGCATAATATAAGGGAATCACAGGAGGTGCAAGGACCATTAGCTCTTCCAATGCCACACTTGACCACACGGTGCATATTTTCAAAACCCTTAACATAAGACATCTTACACTAGAAAAGCTTCGCCTGAAATCCTAGGACCCATGTATGATGACTTAGCCTTGCTAGCCAACTGATCATTGAGCTTCTCACAAATATGAGAGTGCCTACTTGAGAGTGCTAGAGTTTGATATTATCTAATTGCATTAACTTAATAAAACAAGTAAAGGGGGTGTCTCACCTCAGTTGGGTGGGTTGGGGTTCTTGAGATTAATAATACAATCTTATTTTGATTGCTCTTAAGGGAATTTTATTTGATTGCATGAGTTATTGCGTTAGAACGAGATCAACATACATAACCTTCTTGATCATAATGAGGAATATGTGTTCATAAAATGTTAATAAGGGAAATGAATTATTATCCTCATCTTCATAGAACATATCATTATCATGAGGTTACAAAGATAATGTAGAGTAAGGATTCAACATAGAAAAGGAATAGACATTGATCCAAGCTTCTTGCAAGTGATAATTATTCAAGGGATCCAATCAATTTCTTGATATCTAGATTTACGAGAAAGATATTTAGGCTCAACCATGATTTTGGTTTAGATCCCCTACAATGAGGCTATAATGACTGAGAAATTTTGAATTCACATAGCCCCTTATCACTGGGATCTTAGCTTAGATTCTAATTTTGGATTTGGTCCATTGACTCTAAATAGAATCTAAACAAGTAACATTATCCACTTAACACTTAGTAAAAAATATATTAGGAATATCATAACATTAGCAATAAGGTATGGCTTCACCAATAAGTAACTAGCATTAGAAAATATAAACTTAAAATTATATACAAACTCACTAAGTCTTTTAGGAAACTCTTTGGCACCTAACATAATTTACCACACTTAGAATGGGATGATCACTAGTGATGCATGACCATGTTGAGTGTATGGAAATCCTGCATTGAATTAAAAAAAGGTGGATTTGTTTTGTCTAATGAGTATTTGTATTTTGTAGGCAATTAGAGGTTGTAGAAGTCAGAGGATGGTGCATAAGGGAATTTGGCAAAGGGCACAGTTAAGAGGAAGATATAGAAAATTTAAAACAACGATAATTGGAGAGAGCAACAAGAGAGGGGTCCCACCATGTTGGCAGAATATGAAAAGTGCCAAGGTAATAAAAATGCAATGAAGAGAATAAGGAGGCAGATAGCTAATGAACAACAATAAAAAATTGATAACCATCACTTATATGATAAGAGGCATATATAGTAATAACAAAAATTAAGCAATGGTTACTACGACACATATAGGGGAAGATGAACATTTAGCAACACATTGGGGAAAGTGTGGAATGAAATAACAAAAAGAAAATAAAATAAGAAAAAAAAAGAAAGAAGACAGGGAGAAAGAAGGAGGTCATGTGAAAGTAGGGGGTGATAAAATTTAGAATGAAGTAAAAAAAAATTACAATGATTATAAAGGGGCAATTTCATATGAAATAGAGCGGGTTTAAAAAACAAATCCAAGTATACTATGGAGGAGGAGGTACATATAAGAGTAAATGAGAAGAGAGTGAAGTGTATGAAGTTCCAATAACAGAGACTATAAATGATAGATTTTTGAAACATATATTTGGGTGAATAAAATTTGAATTTCCTCAATCTTTTATTTAATGTAAATTTGGATGTGAATACTATTTACCTTTTATTGAATGATCATTGATATATAATACAAATTTAAATTGATTTTGATTGAAAAATAAAATTATCAATTCAAATTGTTGATTGGATGTGAATTGTGTCAGTTTGATAAAACTCACACAACTTGGTCTACATTAAAGTGGTATCATAGCAAGGAATTGTGGTCATGTTGAAGGAGAACCCAAAACAAAATTGTTTTGGGGTTGGGAAGGGAAGAGACTCGTGGCTATAAAGGGTTGTGGACATGGTACTAAGGGGATGTGGGCAAAGAGGACCACATAATGGACTACAAAATGATGATGGTGCATACATCATGGAGATGCTATGAGGCATCATAGCGAGGATGGATGCAATGGAGATGAAGCAACGAAGAGGAATGTCGATGGTAGATGTTAGTGATGACAAAGAGGAGGTTGAGCTTTCAGAACTTAACTTGGAAGATGATGGAAGAGAAGAAGCAGAAGGCATATTTTTGCAAGCCATGGCAAGGATTAGTAGCAAGCTAAGGTTGGACCCCCCTAGTTACATTGGAAACTTGAATCTGGAAGAGTTGGTGGATCGGATATCCAAGATGGAGAAATATTTCAACCTTGAGTCAATTGAGGACCCAAAAAGGGTAAAGTACACTTGCATAAAGTTGAAAGGACATGCTTCATTGTGGTAGGAGTACGTATAAGTTGAAAGGCAACAAAGAGGCAAAGAGAAAATGTAAACATGGGAGAGGATGATCACAAAGTTGAAGGAAAAATTGCTGCCCATTGATTACCACATCAGCCTATTCAAGAAGTTGTAGAATCTGAAACAAAGGGAGGAGAATGTACAAGAGTATACTGAGTTTTATAGGTTGATTATTCAAGCAAGACATATGGATGATGATGCAAATAAGGTGTCAATATATGTGAGTGGCCTTCACAATTCAATCCAAGATGAGATGAGAATGATTTGGATAACAAGTGTAGAGGAGGCATACTAGTATGCATTGAAGGCAAAGGAGAAGCTTGCAAGAAAAAAAAAAATAGCTCTCGTGGTAGGGGCATATTTTCAAGAGGTAGAGGACAAACCACCAGTGATAGAGGTTACCAAAACAAGCAAGAGGAGGCAAGAACATCTCATAAAAACACACAAGAAATTAAGGGAAGAGGAGATTATTCTTGTGGTAGAGGATATTTTGGAAGAGGTAGATGAAGAGGCTTTGGTGGTACATGCTTTCAATATGGAGATCTGAGGCATAGGGAATTTGAATGTACACAAATATAGAAAGTTAATGGTAAAGTAAAATAGGTGAAAATCAATGTGGTGCAAGATGAAAATGAAGGTGTGGGTTCACAGAACCATGGAGAAGATATTGAAGATGGAGAGTCCCTAATGCTACGAAGGATTTTGTTAAATATGGATAAGGAAAAAATGGAGCCAATACACGGGAGAAATTTGTTCCGAACAAGGTGCAAGGCTGGTGGAAAGTGTTGCAAAGTAATAGTGGATAAAATTATATTCGAGGAGATGGTGGAAAAGTTGAAATTGAAGAAGGTAAAACATCTCAACTCATATCGAGTTTCATGGTTGCAAAAAGAGCATTGTTTGGTGGTACAAGACCAATGTTTGGTGAGCTTTTAGATTGGCAACTACAAGGATGAAATAACATGTGATGTGATGCTAATGGATGCATGCCATATCCTCTTGGGGAGGCCTTGGAAATTTGATAGGAAAGTTGTTAATGATGGGAGAACGAACACCTATAGAATCAAGAAAGAAGGAAAGGAATATATTTTAAATCCTTTGAAGGATAGGAAAGAAGAGGTGGAAAATAATTCCAAAGTATGTTTTGTTTCCAAAAAGTAATTTTTTGAGAGACTTGAATAAAAAGGGAACATGTTTTGCAATTGTTCCAAATCCTATAGTAGTTGGGACAATGAAAGAAAATGAAGAGATACCAAGGGAAGTTCAGATAATTTTGGATGAATATGTTGATATATTGATGGAGTTTCTTGATGGATTGCCACTAATGAGGAGCATAAGCCATTGTATGGATTTGATTCCTAGTGCAATATTTTCGAATAAAGCACCATATAGAATGACACCTATGGAGAATGAGGAAACAAATAAGCAAGTACAAGAGTTACTTGAGAAAGGGATAATTAGGGAAGCTTTAGTTCATGTGTTGTGCTAGCAATGTTGACACCAAAGAATGATGGTGAGTGGTAGATGTATATGAACTCAAGAGCAATAAATAAGATAACCATCAAGTGCCGATTTTTGTTGCCTCAAATGGATGATATGATAGATTATTTGATTGGAGAAAAATATGTCACCGAAATTGATTTGCAAAGTGGATACCATCAAATAAGAATACAAGGTGATGAGTGGAAGATGATCTTCAAAATGAAGGATGGTGATGCCATTTGGTTTGATGAATGATCTCAATACGTTCATGAGGTTGATGAATGAATTGTTGAAACTATATCTTGGTAATTTTTTATTATGTATTTGGATGATCTTTTAATATTTAGAAAAACAAAAGAAGAGCATTTGTAGCATGTTAGGGCTGTTTTAAAAAGGTTAAAAGAAGATAAGTTATTGGTGAATTTGAAGAAGTGCAACTTCATGAAGGAGGAGCTAGTATAGTTGGGGTTTGTTGTTTTGAGAAGTAGATTGAAAATGGACATAGAAAAAGTAAAGGGTATCATTGATTGGCCTTCACCAAAGAGTATGTTTGAAGCAAGAAGCTTCCATGGGTTGGCAAGTTTCTATATAGAAATTTCATTTGAAATTTTAGTGGTATTTGTGCATTGATTACAAAAATAATAAAAGGTTATCCAAAGGAGTTTGTGTGGACATCTGTAACAGAGAGTATTTTTAATATATTGAAGGCAAAGGTAATGGAGCAGCCCATTTTAGAACTTCTAGGTTTTTGAAATGTGTTCCAATTAGATTGTGATGAAAGTGGGACAAGGATTGGAGGTGTTCTAAGTCAAGAGGGGAAACCAATAGCTTACTTTAGTGAGAAGATAAACGAGGCAAAGAGGAAGTATTCCATATATGATCAAGAATTCTAGGCAATCATACAAGCACTTAAGAAGTGGTGACATTATTTACTACCAAAGGATTTTTTTGTACACTGACTATCATGCACTACAATTTATAAATAACAAAGGCAAACTAATTCAAAAACATGTAAAGTGGGTTGAGTTTTTGGGTATGTGTAGGATCATGATGGGCCAAAAAGTGGCAATATGATGGGTATGTGGCTGACGACTATTTTTTTACCCAAAATTGATGAAATGAAAAGGGTTTTTAAAGGAGATTCTTAGCTTTCCAATGATATAAATTATGCTTTATTTTGAATTTAATAAGTAATTATTATTCATTTTCTATTCAAATTATGATAAAAGTCCTAATTGATAGGCTGATTGAAAAACATCTATAGCTTTCAAACGATATCAATTTTTTTGAATCCAAAACATGTGTCACATTCTATGCTTTGTATACTATAGGATTAAAGAAAGAAAAAATGAATTTCATGAAGTTTTGACCAAGTTAAGGTGGTCAGACATACGAGGTTTTGTATTTTTTAAAAAGCTGTAATAAAACATTCATAATTAATTATTTACTTGGAAAAAAATTACAAAAAAATATGCATCACATCAGGGCATGAGTCCTCTACTTATATCTAAAATCTTATAAAAAAAAATATCATTTTATTGTGGTTAGGGTGGTCAGACAGACACCTACTTCTTTTTTTTCCCCTAAAATTTAAGTACCACTACATTAAAATTTCAAATTTTCACCAAATAGATTTTTTCTTCTTTTAAACAAACATAGTGGTTTAGAAACTACATTCAATTTTCTACAGATTCTATTCTTACATATTTTTTAAATATGTTAGATAACTTATTCAAATTTTTATGTCAAGTTGTCTAACTCTGATTTTTCTGAATTTTTTTCCACTTAAGGGCCTATTTTTTCCATGATGATCCTGCACATACCTTTTTTCAAATTTATTCATTTGTTTTGAATTCTAGAAGTGACAAATCTAACCAAGTGGTTGATGCACTAAGTCAAAAGTGTTTGTTGGTGAATGAGATGCAAATAAATGTTGTTGGTTTTGACTCAATGAAAGAATGTATGAAGATGATGTTAATTTTAGAGAAGCATGGACATCGTGCAAGAATCTAGTAGCAATAGATAGAACTCCATGGCTTAAGCATTTTGTACAAGAGGGTTTTTTGTTCAAAGGAAAGAGATTGTGCATACCTCGTGGCTCAATGAGAAAGAATTTGATAAGGGAGAAACATAGTGGGGGTTTGAGTAGCTATTTTGAAGTGGAAAAAACTTTGGCATGACTGAATAAGAGTTATTATTGGCTGGGGTTGAGTGTAAATGTAAAGAAGTTGGTGCAAGGTTGCAGTTGTTGTTAATATGTCAAGGGAGTGAGGAAAACCATAGGGTTATACCACCATTGCCAATACTAGAAAGATCGTGGGAACATATTAGCATAGATTTTGTTTTGCAGTTGCCACGAACACAAAGAGGTAATGATTATATTTTTGTTGTGGTGGATAGGTTTTCAAAAATGGTTCATTTCATAACAAAAGTGTAGTGATGCTTCACACATAAAAACTTTGTTTTTCAAGGAAGTAGTTTGATTGCATGGGTTGTCAAAGAGTATTGTTTTTGATAGAGACACCAAATTTGTTGGTCATTTTTGGTGCACTTTATGGAATAAGTGTTGGAAATAGGATGCCATTTAATTGCAAATCATAAACATTAATTATTTCATGTATCTCCTAAGTTCTTTGAATGTGTTTAACAACACTAAGATTAGGATGAGATTAATATTTGATGAAATAAATCATGTAATTGGAATTTGTAGTTATTCCTAAATAATAGGAACATGTGGGTGCACACATGGTAAGGTGGCACTCACCTTGTGTTCAGTTAACTATTCATAGTAAGAGATAACACTTCTGAATGCATGCAAAGATCCTAGGAGTTAGGGTTTGATGTTTCCATGCATGAAGTTTAGTTTAGTTCAATTTAGATGAATTCAGTTCAGTTCAATTCAAAATTAGTTTAGTTTAGTCCAGTTCAGTTATGGTTCAATTATCTTCAGTTGCATGCATGCTGGTTATTTTGAGTTGCATGTAGTTAGCTTTAGTTAACTTGGAATGCATGGCTAATAACTTGAGTTATATGATAGATAACAGGGACTACCTCCAGTTAACATGGGATGACCATTCTTGCATGAATGGTGTTGAGTAAATGTTTCAGTTAACAAGAAATCACTTGGAGCAAACTTGGGCACCCAAAATGCTTTCTTGGATTTACCTCTTTTGCATGCTGAGATATTTTTGAAGGCTCAGTTAAGTAGGATTACTTATGGGTGCCAACTTTGAGGAAGAGCTTTGGAATTATCATCGAAGTGAAGAATGAGTTGTAGCTTCAATTTGGGATGCCCAAATGGATGAGGCACATGTTTTAACATTGTTCTTCACAGGATAA
Organism: Sequoia sempervirens; assembly: GCA_007258455.2. NCBI lineage: Eukaryota > Viridiplantae > Streptophyta > Pinopsida > Cupressales > Cupressaceae > Sequoia > Sequoia sempervirens. Next base: position 20,357 of record VDFB02030704.1, read on the forward strand.
CCCTATTTGCATGAGATAGGTGTAGCTTTTAGGGATAGGGCTTTTGCATTGTAATTGTAACTCATGTTGAGTTTACGAAGCTGAGAAAAGCCTATTTATCTCAAGCAAGTTGAATAGAGTTGGGAGAGTTTTTATTGCAGGTTGTGAAGAAGATTGGAAAATACAGAAGAAGCGTTCTCAAGCAAGAATTAAAGCTATTGTAATTCAAAGATTGAATAATAGAATAATTCTTGGTGGAGTTATTTCCCGAAAGGGTTTCTCCATGGTACATCTTGTGTAATCTTTCTAATATCTTGTCTAGTTCTTCTATCAACTTATGTCTACATTCTACAACAATAAAATGGATTAATCAAGATAATCACCCACAAAGAATATATGTAACAAAGAAAAAGCTTACTTAGATCAACAATATTAAAGGTTTACATACTATTAAGCTAAGAAAACACCTCATTTTTCAACAAGAAGATGGGAACACAATTGAGTTTTAGTTCATCCTATCATCCACAAACAGATGTAAAAACTAAAGTGGTGAATAGAAATTTGGGTAATTTGTTGAGGTGTTTGGTTGGTGATAAGCCGAATAAGTGGGATTTAACGTTGGCACAAGTGGAGTTTGCATACAATAATTTGGTCAAGAAAAGTGTGAGTAAGAGTCCATTTCAAATTGTGTATGGTTATAGCCCTAGAGGAGTGGATGAATTGAGGGATAATGCATATTTGAGTAGGAAAAGTGCTATAGAAGAGGATTTTTCTAAGTACATCCATGATTTTCACAAAGAGGTGGAGAAGAATTTGGAGAAAAGTGCCATGAAGTATAAGGAGTACGTTGATATGCATCGAAGAGAACATAATTTTTCTGATTGGCAAGTTGGTGATGGCACATTTGCAGAAGGAGAGATTCTTGCAAGGAACCTATAACAAGATGAAGTGGAAAAATATTGGTTTGTGTAAGATTTTGACAAAATTTTCATCAAATGCATACGAGGTGGAACTTCCAAATGGTATTGGCATCTCTCCAATATTCAATGTTGTTGATTTGTATAAGTATTACAAAAGGAAAGTAAGTGGACAAGGGAGTCAACAATCAATTTTTTTATATGCACATGAGTGGGTACAACAGTTGCCGAAGAAAAGGTTTGAAGTGATTGATGAGGTAATTGGTTCCCCTGTAGCCAAAAAAAGGGGAAATGAGAATTGGGAATATTTGGTCCATTGGAAGAACCGAGAAGCTGATGAAAATTCATGGGGAAATGCTTCATACTTGGTGAAGTTTGAAATTTTGGTTCCAATATTACCCATATATTCATGAGCTCCTCACTCATGAAACATTTTTTATACTTAGTGTGTTTGATGCAGGAGCATCTCGGGTGTATGGAAATCCTACGTTGAATATAAAAAGGTGAATTTATTTTGTCTAATGAGTATTTGTATTTTATAGGAAATTAAAGGTTTTAGAAGTTAGAGAATGGCGCATAAGGGAATTTGGTAAAGGGTGCGGTCATAGGAGAGGGGTTGTGCCATGTTGGCTAAATATGAAAAGTGCCAAGGTAATAAAAATGCAATGAAGATAATAGGGAGGCAACTAGCTAATGAACAACAATCAAAAATTGATAACCATCACTTATATGAGGAGGGGCACATATAGTAATATAAAAAATTAAGCAATGATTACTATGCTGCATACATGGGTAGATGGACAGGTAGTTCCATATTGGGGGAAGTGTGGAATGAAAGAACATGAAGAGAATACAATAAGAAAAAAAGAAAGAAGATGGGAAAAAACGAGTTTGTGTGAAAGTAGGGGGGAATAAGATTTAGAATGAAGTAAAAAAAAATATAGTGATTATAGAAGGGTGATTTCATATGAAATAGAGAAGATTTAAAAAAGAAAAGTCAAGTATGACTATGGAGGAGGTATACATAAGAGTAAATGAGAAAGTGAAGTATAGGAAATTCAAGTAACAAATACTATAAATGATAGATTTCTGAAACATATATTTGGGTGAATAAAATTTAAATTTTCTCAATATTTTATCTAATGTCAGTTTGGATGTGAATGCTATTTATCTTTTATTGAATGACCATTTAGATATAATGCAAATTTAAATCAATTTTGATTGAAAAATAAAATTGTCAATTCAAATTATTGATTGGCTGCAAATTGTGTCAGTTTGATAAAACTTACACAACTCAATCTTCATTAACTAGCCATTCATGAGTCAAATGTTACAATACTTAGTTCTTCTAGAAGTGAAATATCAACTTAACTACATGCAAGCACTAAGGCTCTTACCATAATTTCATGTCTATAATATCTAGTTAGGAGACTTAATATTCTTAGCCTATATGCCATTGGGTTTCTTGTTAAAAAATATAGAGATCACCTATTTTCACCTCTCATTTAGTTGACCTTATGATAACCTACAAAACTCCTCCATAATAGTTATGATGCTCAATTCTTCTTGGTACCTACAACAATTTGAATAAGTTTAATTAATGGATCCACTATAAATTATCCATATGGTGTAAATATCATAATCAACCTTAAATTCAATAAATTAGAAAGGGGTTCAAAGATCATTGAGTTACATCACAAGGTTAGAATTGTTAAACTTTCAAGTCCAACCCAAGCATTCGATTTGGTTTTCCACTCGACCACCCTCATAATAGGTAGTCAAATTTACATGAAGGATGGTGAGTTCCATGACAATAATAAATTTTTGTACTCGACTTGATAATCACGAGGATTCCATAATCCAACCAATTTAGGCTTCAAAATTATTAGCATGTTCAACACAAATACACATGAATGTGCACATGTAGTTACACACAACTCACTACTCATTGGATTAACTAGATCATCCATGAACAATCATGCTTGAACACAAATACAAACATATGTATTAACATTCAAGTCACAAATGTAATCCGAACACAATCTAGGAGGGATACTACCACTCTACTAGGCACAAGCTTGGTGAACAAGAAAAAACTTGATATTAAGGGAACACCTTGAGGATTTGGATGTATATACTTTGTCAATCATCCTTTTGGCTATTTTGAATAATCACACATGCTTGGGAAATATTAGCTAGTTTGATTAAAATTTATGTAAATATAGGTCATAAGCTATTATTTTGGGACCCATGAATTATATTTAATCAAATTCTACTCTAAGTAGGTCCCCCCCTTGAAGAGGCGTACCATTTATCAATGAAAATCTATTAATTCATTCAACATAAATTTTGATCTTGTTACATGTAATTTATATTTTTTATATTCATGTTATCGATATGATTTCTTTTAGGTAGGATTGATGCATCTTGTATCAAAGCTCTTTCTAGGGTCAAATTTATTGTTGCTTAAAAAATATTTTTTAATTATTATTTGTGCTCTCAATGCTTGTATGGCTATCCACTATATGCTCTCCCCTTTCCCTTTTTGAGGGGATCATGGTAAAACTAGAAAGTTGTTGCAATATTATAAACTTGATTAGTTTCTTATTTTCTATAGTAATTTTTCTTAGGCTAGAAACCTTGTATTAAGAGTTTTAAAATAATCACAAAATATTTTTTTATTTTGGGCATAGTTTAATTCCCCATATAGTTTTCTAGGGAAGGATGAAGGGTTTCCTTTGCGAGCCACGCCGTCAGATAGATTTATATATGGTCTTATGCTCCCATGCCTTGCAATTATATAGAAAGATCCCTTAAGGTTTTTCTAAAATGTATATAGCCTTAGGAATCCATCAACCATCTCTAATATATGATGCATTGGTAAGTGGTTAGCCTTAGGAAGTTACTCATAGCATACCTAATTTTCTAGGACATATTTATTGCAAGTTTACATGCCAAATACACCATGTAGCAATCTTCTTGTTTTCCATCTTGCCTCATTTATCTCTTGGCATATTTAGAAAATAGAAGAAATCACAAACAACAACATATTTATTTAGATCTATTTATCTATAGGGTACAACAATGCATGTTGAAGGGTTTTTAGTACCTTTGTGAAAAATAATAGCTCAAAATTTTGAAAGGTATAGGTATAGAGCCACACCCCCAAAGGTTTTGAAATATCATTTTAGGAATAAAAAAATAAAAGCAATTCACTATTTGTATAAAAAATCTATCAATGTTTTTGTCCCATATGAGAGCTAAAATTGTTAAGAAACCTACATTAATTATAAAATAATCTAGGAAATTTCTTTTTTCCCTATTTTTTGCTTCTATAAAATTGTCCCATTGAAACCATATTATTGTGCCAATCATTTTGGAACATATTTTTGGTTTTTTAATATTTCACCTTCCTCTCATGTTCATTCCATGTCTCTTGTTTGAAGAAAGTTCTTGAATAAATCCTCAATATGCACTCCAACCATCTTCATAATTGTACAATCACCATGTTCTTGATCTAGTGGCATGATATGCACCTAAAATATGTAGCTTGAGAACCACTTCAACAATCATTTCCTTCCCTTCCACTTTGAGAACAAGTACTTTAAAGGAGGAGGGGACGTTAAGACCCCTTAGTCATAACTTTTTTTCCTTATTATTATAAAGGATTTGGAAGCATATGTTTTGTAACTCATTTGAATAATTCCATATGCTTGGGAAATATTAGTTAGCTTGACCAAAATTAGTATAAATATAGGTCATATGTTATTTTTTTAGCACTCATGAATTATATTATATTGAGAACTCCTCAAAGGAGGTTGCCCCCTCAAAGACGCCTATGATTTATGAATGCAATACAATTTTTGTGTTTTGTATTATGCAATTTGTATTTTTTATAATTTTTATTGGTATAACCTATTGTAGGTTGGATCATCACATATGGTATTAGAGCTCTTTCTAGGGTTGTGTTTACTATATATATATATATATATATATATTTATCTCAACATTTATACAATTATCTATTGATACTCTCATTTTTCCCTACTTTTGGGGATCTTGGTGACCAAAAATGGGCTATAGTAGTACCAATATTGAGTTTTTTCCCATTCTTGTAGTATTTTTTTTACGCTATAAACTCTATACCAAGGATTTTAAAATAAACAAAATATTTTTTGTTCCAAGCATAACTAGATTCACCACATAGGTTTCTAGTGGAGGAGGAAGGGTCACCTTCCCAATCCATACATCAAATAGACTTTGTATATAGTCTTGTGTTTCCACATCCCTTGGCATATTAGAAGACCCCTTAGGATTTTTTACAACTTGGCCTTTTGAAGATATTAACAAAAAGTAACCTATAATGTATAGGTAAGTTGTTAAAGCCTTGGGAAGTTATTTGAACCATATTGGATCTACCATGATCTATATATTTGCAACCTCACATACTAGATAGACTTCGTAGAAAATTTCTTGTTTGCTATTTTTCCTCATTTCTCTCCAAGCATATTCAAAAAGTAGAAGAAACTTCCACCAACACCTACTTCCTTTAGATCTATCCATATATAAGGTACAACAATGCATGCATAATAGTTTTGAATGCCTATGTGATAGAAAATAGCTCAAATTTGTGAAAAGTATACACATAGAACTAGATCTTAAAGGGTTTGAAATATTATTTTAAGCATAAAAATTAAAACACTATCCCATATTTGTAGAGGAAATCCATCAATGTTTTGGTCCCATATGGGAGTTAAAACTATTGATAAATTTGATGTAGGAGCATCTGGTGGTGTAAGGGCAATCCTACATCACCAAAAAAAAAAAAAAGAGTTTCATTTCATGTTGGTAGTTTCTTAGATATTTTTGCATTTTTGGATACCCTTTTCATCATAATAGAATTCCCAACTTATGGTTTTGTTTTTCTATTCGTGGGTTGAAAGATATTGCAGTTTTAGTCTCCCGTAATTGCACCTAAAAACCTTCCAGGCCAAATTTGACGCATTAAACGGTCCCAAAACGGCCCTAAAACTTGTTGACATTGGCGTAGCTAATTTTGAGAATTTTCTTGACTCTAAGACATTTCCAACGGTTCAAATGGTTTGAAAAACGAAGTCCCAAATCAAAAGTTATGGCTCCCGGAAGTTGGCGCACTTTCTAGAAGATACTAATTTTTGAATGTACTTTTGAAATTTGAATTTCAAGTTGTAATTTTCGACGCTAGACCACCAAAAACTCAAATTTGAATGTTGTTTTGACTCCAAACTAAAAAGGGAGCTCTATTTATAGGCGGGTTTCTAATTTTTGTGTAGCTTTTTGTGGACAAGTTCGCATACTACGAAAAGGGGTTTTTCTATAATTCTGTAGTTTGCATATTTCCAAAACTTCAGGATATCAGATCCTCTGCATGTAAGAAGATCATTTTCAGAATAATAAAATAACATTCTCTATTTGGTGTGTTAATTTTCTGTGTCTTGGGTTGCACCCTCGTCAGGTGGTATCAAAGCAAGGTTTTCTTGAGTGTGTGGACAGATCGCCGATCATGAGGCAGTTCACACCAGGACCGTGGTTGTGGGTCGAGTTCAAGAAAGATGCTTCCAAGAGTGATGCCTGGTAGGCGTGGTGGTGCCAGAGGTGGTGAAGGCGGAAAAAATGCTGGTGGAAGAGATCCACTGGTGGCCGAGAGTTTTAGAGCCCTCTAGAGACAGATTGATGCATTGCAAGAGCAAATGAGAAGAGGGTTAAACCTGAGAAGGAGAGAAGAAAGTGAGGAGGAAGAAGAGGAGGAGGATTCAAATGTAGAAGAGGAAGAAGAAGCAATTGACCAAGACCAAATGCGGCTGATAAGGGCCATTTTGAAGATACGAAAAAGACCCAGAGCAGAAGTCCCCAGTTATTCTAGAAGTCTGAACCCAGAAGAGTTGATCGACTAGATCAATGAGTTCGAAGAATATTTTGAGTATGAGGAGATAGAGGACCCAGATCAGGTCAATTTTGCAAAAAACTAAGCTGAAGGGCCATGTCAGTATTTGGTGGAAAGAGGTCCAGTTGGAGAGAAACCGAAGAAGAAAATGAAAGATCACCAAATGGGATTGCATGGTAGAGAAACTGAAAAAATAGTTCATACCAGTGGGCTACGAGCTAGATCTATTGAAGAAATTGCAAGGGTTGAAACAAGGAAGCAAATTTGTGAAAGAATACATTGAAAATTTTCATAAGATGATCATTAGAATGGGTCATACAGAGGCCAACAAGGAGAAGGTAGCCAGTTATCTTAATGGGTTACGACTGAGCATTCAGGAAGAGCTAAGCCTAGTAAAAGTGACCACCATTAAGGATGTGTACCAATTTTCTATGAAAGTTGAAGAGAAGCTTAAGAAAATATTTGACAGCAAGAAAAAAGGACGAGGAGGTCAGAGCGGAAAGGGTAGTGGAAGATCTTCTGGAAACCGAAATGATGATGAGAAGAAAAATGAAGATGTGGATACCAGTTGAAACCAGAAGAATGATAACTTCTACCACCCTTGTGATCAAAACAGTGGTGATCAAAGAGGTAGAGGAGGAGGGAGATCTGGACAAAAATTCGAAAGAGGTGGTTTTAGAGGAATGTGTTTCCAATGTGGTGAAGAAGGGCATCGAGCCTATGAATGTCTACAACATCAAGGAAGGGTAGACAAAAGGCCAGAAGGTCGTGGAAGGGTTGCACATGCAGATGAGGAGGCTCAATCTGAACATTCAGATGATGTTGAAAGGGGAGAAGCCCTAGTGATTAGAAGAGCACTGGTGACTAAAGAGAAGGAACCCGAATAGAGGAAGAATCTATTCAGCACAAGGTGTAAATGTGAAGGAAAATGTTGTGATATTAGCATTGATAGTGGGAGCACCGATAATCTGGTGTTAGAGGAGATGGTTACAAAGTTGAAGCTGAAGAGGGAAAGAAATCCACATTCATATCGGATTTCCTGGTTGCAGAAGGACCACAAAGTTCTGGTCAATGAGCAATACCTGGTGAAGTTCAAGATCAAGAGCTACCATGATGAGGTACTATGTGATATCATCCCCACATATGCATCACATGTTGTTGGGGAGATCGTGGTAGTTCGACAGGTGAGCTATATATGATGGCCATGAAAACACTTATTCCTTGAAAAAGGATGGCGTTTATCACAAGTTGAAACCCCTAAAGGAGGCATAAGAAAAGGTATGTAGTAGTGCTAGAATTTGTTATGTTGATGGAAGAAATTTTTTAGAAGGTATGAAGTGTGAGTGTGTGTGTTATGCATTGACTCCTAGAGTGGGTAAGGAGGATAGTGAGAAGGTGCCAGTAGAAGTTTCTAAGTTGTTGGATGAGTTTTAGGATATTGATTCTGATAACGCACCTGAGGGTTTACCACCAGTGAGGAAGATCAGTCATCAGATTGACTTGATCCCTAGAGCCAGTTTATCAAATAAGGAAGCTTACATAATGACCCAGATAGAAAATAAGGAGTTAAACAGACAAGTTCAGGAGTTGTTGAGGAAGGGTTTGATTCAAGAGAGCCTGAGCCCATGTGTAATACATGTAGTACTAGCAGCAAAGAAGGATGGGGAGTGGAGGATGTGTATAGACTCCCAGACCATAATCAAGATAACAATAAAGTACAAATTTCCCCTGCCAAGGATGGATGACCTGATGGAATGTTTGAGTGGAGCTCAGTACTTCACAAAGATTGATCTGAAGAGTGGTTATCACCATATCCAAATTCGAGAGGGAGATGAATGGAAGACTACCTTCAAGACCAAAGAGGGCCTATATGAGTGGTTAGTCATTCCTTTTGGGCTAACCAATGCATTGGGCACATTCATGCAGCTCATGAATGAGGTACTGAAAGAGTTTCTGGGAAGTTTTGTTATTGTGTATTTAGATGATATTTTGATTTTTAGTAGGACTTTGGATGAGCATTTGATGCATATTTAAAGTCTTTGAGAAGTTAAGAGAGGAGAAATTGTTGATTAATCTAAAGAAGTGTAGTTTTGTGAAGGAGCTAGTGTACTTGGGGTTTGTTGTCTCGGCACAAGGTCTCAAGAGGGACCCAAAGAAGGTGAAGGCTATTATGGAATGGTCTACCCCAAGAATTGCTACTAATGTGAGATCTTTTCATGGTTTGGCTAGTTTTTACAGATAGTTCATTAGAAACTTCAGTAGTATTTGTGCACCCCTAACTGAAAAAATGGGATGGGATAGAAAAGAGTTCAAGTGGAGCACTGGAGCAGCGAAAAGTTTCGAATTGTTGAAACAGAAGGTGACAGAGCAGCCTATTCTAGCCCTCCCAGATTTCAATAAGGTGATTCAGGTGGATTGTGATGCCAATGGTTGTGCCATTGGAGTAGTGTTGAGCCAAGAAGGTAAGCCCATTGCCTATTTCAGTGAAAAGTTAAATGATGCCAAGAGAAAGTATTATGTATATAATCAAGAATTTTATGCAATAGTTCAAGCACTAAAGAAATGGAGGCATTATCTGTTGCCGAAGGAATTTGTCTTGTATACTGATCGTCAAGCATTACAGTATTTGAATAGTTAGGGAAAATTAAATCGGAGGCATATGAAATGGGTAGAATTTTTGCAGAGCTATACCTTTGTTCTAAAGCATAGGAGTGGGAGGTCGAATAGGGTTGCAGATGCCTTAAGTAGGAGGAAGACATTAATGATAGAGATGCAAATTGAAGTGGTTGGGTTCAATGAACTCAAAACATTGTATCTAGAAGATCCTGATTTCACAGAGGCTTGGAGAGCTTGCAAGGAGCCTGTTATAGTGGATAGGAAAAGGTGGATGGATTTCATAATTTAGGATGGCATGTTGTTTAAGGGAAGCCAATTGTATATTCTGAGGAGTTCCATGAGAGAGAACCTGATTAAGGAGAAGCACAGTGGAGGAATGGCCAGACATTTTGGTCGGGATAACACCATTGTCATTATCAGTGAGCATTATTATTGGCCTCAGTTATCATAAGATATAAAGAAATATGTATAGAGTTGCAGGGTATGTCAGATGGCTAAAGGAGTGAGCTAGAATATAGGGTTATATCAGCCCTTACTTGTATTGAAGATGTTGTGGGAGGATATAAGTATGGATTTTGTTCTTGGTTTTCTAAGGACACAGAGAGGGAATGATTCAGTATTTGTGGTGGTTGACAGGTTTTCAAAAATGACACATTTCATTCTGTGTCAGAAGATCCATGATGCAGTCCACATTGCTGACTTGTTCTTTGAAGAGGTGGTGTGGCTACATGGTATACCAAAGAGTATTGTCTCAAATCTTGACACTAAATTTGTGGGATACTTTTGGAGTACCTTGTGGAAGAAGTTGAGAACAGAGTTGAGGTTCAGTTCTGCACACCATCCACAAACAGATGGGAAAACGAAGGTTGTGAATAGGAGTCTGGGTAACCTACTGAGATGCTTGGTAGGAGATAAACCCAAGGGATGGGACTTGATCTTTCTCTAGGCAGAATTTGCTTACAACAATTTTGTCAACAAAAGCACTAGTAGATCACCATTCCAAATTGTGTATGGAGACAGCCTCAAAATAGCTCCAGAATTGAGGAAGATGGACCAAGAGAAGAAGATAAGTGCCAAAGCCGAAGATTTTGCAGAGCACATCAAGGATATACATGAGAAGGTAAGAGAACATATTAACAAGATGAATATGCAGTATAAAGCTAAGGCAGATCAGAAAAGGAGGAATAAGGAGTTTCAGATTGGTGATAAAGTAATGGTCCACTTGAGGAAAGAAAGGTTTCCAATGGGAACCTATAACAAACTGAAGATGAAGAAATTCGGTTCCTGCAAGATTTTGAAGAAGCATGATTCAAAGAATGCATATGAGGTAGAGTTGTCAAATGGAGTCAACATTTCCCCTGTGTTCAACATTTCAAATTTGACAGAGTATCATGAAGGTGGCATGAAGGAAGCACCAACAATAAGATAGTATGACATTCCAACACCTACTTCAGAGAAGGAGGAGATTGAAGCAATCCTGGATAGCCGTGTGGGAAGGAATATCAGACATAGACAGTATGAAGAATATCTGGTGAAATGGAGAGGAAGGCCTATGGAAGATTCATCCTGGCTATCTAAGGTAGAGGTTGACCATTTGGGTTTTTCTCAACCATCTAAGACGTGACAGGGTCACTTCTTAAACTACCTTGGGTGTCTGATGCTCTGATGCAAGAGCATCTAGTGGTGTAAGGGCAATCCTACATCACAAAAAAAAAAGAGTTTCATTTCATGTTGGTAGTTTCTTAGATGTTTTTGCATTTCAAGATACCCTTTTTGTCATAATGTAATTCCCAACTTACAGTTTTTTTTTTTTAATTCCTGGGTTGAAATATATTGCAGTTTTAGTCTCCCAGAATTGCACCTAAAAACCTTCTAGGTTAGATTTGAGGTACTAAACGGTCCCGTAACTTGCTGAAATCAATATAGTTAATTTTTTAGTACGTTCTTGACTTTGAGACCTTTCCAATGGTTCAAACGGTTCGAAAAACGGAGTCCCAGATCAAAAGTTATGGCTCCCGGAAGTTGGCACACTTTCTAAAAAATACTAATTTTCAAATGTACTTTTGAAATTTGAATTTCAAGTTGTAATTTTCGACGCTAGACTGCCAAAAACTCAAATTTGAATGTTGTTTTGACTCCAAACTAAAAAGGGAGCTCTATTTATGGGCGGGTTTCTAATTTTTGTGTAGCTTTTTGGGGACAAGTTCGCATACTGTGAAAATGGGTTTTTCTGTAATTTTGTAGTTTGCATATTTCTAGAACTTGAGGATATCAGATCCTCTGCATGGAAGAAGATCATTTTCAGAATAATAAAATAGCATTCTCTGTTTAATATGTTAATTTTATGTGTCTCCAATTGCACCCTCGTCACAAAGAAAATATGACAGTCTAGAAAATATTTTAGATTTTTTTTGAATTTAGGAGCACAAAGTCTTTTTCTTGGATCATTGTATAGTAAATATGTGAAAGAGAAATTTCTCCCAAAGAGAAAAGAGGAACCTTTATAATGATACAAATTTACAATAAATAAAGAAAAAGGTAGTTATCTTTCACATAATTGTGTAGCTACCTCTTTTCAGGCTTTATATATCCAAAACTTGCCAATGAGTGTACATATCTTAAACAATTAAAATAAATCAATTTTAGACATTTATAAAATTGATTTTATGATTAAAACTAAGTCTTTGTTGAAACTTGACGGGTGTTTGATTGTTGTAGAAGCTCCCTTGCATATGTTCAAAGTATTCTTTGAAAGACTTGAAGTGTTGCTTGATAGAACACTAGTTTGACTCCCCATCTAATTGCAACCTGTCCCCACAAAAGTGAGGTTTCATAATTGTCCTTGGTTCCATAATCAAATCTATAATCTCATGTCCCCATGTGGCTGCTTAACTTCATTTTCTGATTAAATTTAAGCAGAGAGAGTGTTCTCATGCATATATTTTATTGTTGGGAAAGGATAATTTGGAATCTTTTCCTATTTTAATGGAGCAACTACTATTTAGGAATTGAAAATAAGCGGTGGGAAAAAAACAGGGCTGGAAATAAGCAGCAACTACATATTGTTAAAAATCCACGTGGCTCCACAAATTTCTTTCCCTCTTTTTTAATTTAAACTGACTGCTAAAAAATAAGCGGAAAAATTAAGCATTCATGGAGCCATTAGCTCCACAAATAACTCCTAAATAAATTGAACAGTGGCTGTTAGCCAAAATAAATTAAACAGCCACATTAAAAACCTGCCCTAAAAGTCTGAAAGGGAGGGTGTCAATTTGTGCCTATCCAAACATATATACTGTTCAACAATCCAAGGCACAGCGTTTCAGAGAAAAGATCATTATCTGTATCAGGATTTATATTAGAACCAAATACCCTAAACTCCATTAAACTATTACACCAATAGTAATGCGCATTTCATACGTGCACAACTGCTTGGACCCACTGATGCAAAATACTCAAAAATAACTTACTAGTTTTGAGTCTTCAAAGAATAAAATGATATCCTTCTCCGGAAAGCTTCAAAGTTTTGTTAACGATATTTGGCTTCTCATACAAACTTTTGCTGACTGAGGGATCTGTAGCTTGATACGCATCTCTTAGCAATATAAAAAATGGAGGTGATAAATTGATTTTCTATTCCTGTTGTAGTTTCTAGAAGCTCCATAATATTCATAAGGTGCATCTAATTGTTGTAGGCAATTACATTAAATACTGCTACCTTTCGTTTCTTGTAGTTCCCTAGATGCCAGCTGCAATATATCTTTCTGAGGGAACTTTTTTTTTTCATCTTGCGAGGATCTAGAAAAACGATTCTCAAAACCTGTAATAGTGGATTAGGTGGAGTAATACCCTCTGCAATCTTGTACATAAGAGCAACAAGAATTGTCCCAGCCCACTTTCCCAGTATACCATGACCAATGGCCACCGATTATAGAAGACGCTTCAATGTTATTTACCATGACGCTTGTTTCAATTTCTTAACTTCCAAGGATTTTTGAATTCGAAGCAATTATTATTCTAGATTCACAAAACTAATGTTGGACAAATAACGACCATAAGACAATCTTGATCGTTTCAGAACTTAAGATAAGCGACTTGATAACATTTAAATTCTAGTTCCACTTCAAACAAGAGAGCAAACCAGCTGCTGGGAACAAGCCTATTGGTCAAAAAATAAATATTTGGAAAAAAAATTAGCATCTAGAGAGGCGTTTGGAACGATTTGGGTGTTTGGAGAGAGGTCTCAGGCACAACTAAAAATGCTGAATAAAATTATTAGCTCGGGCTTTACGCCTGCCAATTACATTTGCTTCAAAATTTGAAGCATTTTCAACAAATTTTCAACAAATCGTTTTATGAACATTTGCTTCAAAAAATTTAAAGCCTTTTCAACAAGTCGTTTTATGAACATTTGCTTCAAAAAATTTAAAGCCTTTCCAACAAATCGTTTTATGAACATTTACTTGAGAACTTGCAAAATGCCGAAACATTACATAGGCCACAGGAAAATGCTGACAAAAGTTGTGGAATTTGTTTTTCGACTTGCCAATCACATTTGCATTTTATTTTCTAAATATTTTTCATTAAATTCAAATTGTGCATATCTAGCAACCATTGCATTTCATGAAATAAATTTCTCCCAGAGGCATTATGTCGAATAGTCCATGTGACTTGGCAATGTTTTGCAATTTGTTTACCAGAGCGGTAGCAACTGCAAGATCTTATAAAAATATGTTTAAATTATGTTTTGAGTTGACGTCCATACCTTGTTCTTAAGCTCCTATTTTCACACAGGCAACAATCATGCTGGTAAAGATGTGGAATTTGGCGTTGCATCTGCCAAAGAGGTGCATGGAACTGTTCAAGCCGCTTATGTAAATCCCTGATATATTGTTGTAAAATAGTCGTAACATTTTGTACTTAATTAAAAAGACGTTTCCAATTAATGCACATCAACCTTCGATATGTGTCTATTGAACTTCTAATGAAAGAATTTGAACTATAAAATTGAATTGCCACGAGCTTTCAAGAATCCAAGTTGCATCGTATGTATCTTTTGATACTTGAAAGCTCCATTGTGAAATTAATACCCTGATCAATTTTTTCTCAAAATTTTTAACTGAAAGAGGGCTAAAAATTTATTCAAGAGCAAGAAAGATACAGAGAAGAAGGACAAGCTGCTCCAAGGAATTTAAAGAGCCCGGTCACTGTCCATTAACTGATCTAACATAGTAACCTTACCAAGGGGCAATTGCCCATTATCAACAATATTCCAAGCATACATTTGATCAGAAGCCCATTTGGCCAAACAATCAGCAACCCCATTCCACTTTCTAAGAATATGCCTAAAAACAATACAATCAAAAGAGCCACACAGCTGAAGAATCTGTCTAATAACCAACTACAAGTGTCAGCCCACACCATCTAACTGTTGTCTAGTAAGCAAAGACACCACCACCTGAGAATCAGACTCGCAAATGATCCTTTGCCAACCTAGAACACAGCTACGCTCAACAGTGCACAAGATGGCTAGGGCCTCCATAAGATTATTGGTTTGAAGGCCTTTACAAACAGAAAAAATAAATTGAATGTCCCCAGAGCTATCGCGACCAACACCACCAATACCATCCTGGCCAGGATTCCAACGGGATGAACCATTAGTGTTAATTTTGAAAACTCCTTGTGGAGGAGGGGTCCAATGACCCTCCCTATTGATTCTCTGTAGAGGGTGTCTGCGTCTATTCCTCATAAACTGACCAACAAACAACAAAACACCTCCATGAAGAGGAAAAGTGAGGCGAGTACAGATAGCAACCTCCTCAGGATCCACACCACTAGAAAAGTCACACTTTGCTCAGACAGTCTTCCGAAGAGAATGAACAATTTTTCACCATAAATGTTGAACAACCATCCTACTATCTTGAAAAATCCTACGATTCCTCTCCAACCAAATATGCCAAATGGTAAAAGAGGGACCCACAACCTAGGCCACCTAAAGGAAAGAGCTCCTTACAAGGGCATTCCCCCAACGGGCCCAAAACTCAACCAAAGAAGAAACATGCCAACAGGATTGACCCTAAACTATCCACCATAAGTGTCAGATCTGCTTAGCAAAGAAACATTGAAAGAAAATATGAGAGACCGATTATGAGTAACCAACCACATAAAAAAATCGCACTTTGGCCAAGAAAATTTACTCCAGACCTGCTTCCACCAAGGAACCTCAATATCCCCAAACATTTGCCTAAAAAGCTCCAAGTAACCTGCAAAAATAGAGTATTTTCCCATCGAGGAACTGCCCCAGGCCAAAACATCATGCCCAACTAGAGAGTTACACCCCCGAGAAGCACAAATCTGAGCCAACTCATTTTGTTGCTCCTCTGAACTACCCGCCGGCCATTCACAAGGATCCTTCCATCTGTACCCCACAGTAAGGCCTATATTTCGAGCACACTTATAATGCATAACCTTATTCCAACTAGCTACTATAAACCTATCACAGAGGGGTTGCAAATGTGGATACATGGAAAGCAAAGGAGGATTACCATCCCAAGAATCCATCTAAAAAAGAGCTTTAGAGCCTCGATTGCAAATTCAAAAAAGACCCTTCTTAATAAGTTGAGCCCCAGTTTTCAGAGTGTGCCAAATCATAGAGCCCCTGCCCTCCAAAGGGTAGCAACCAACATCCACCTGATTGACACCAGATAAGTACTTATGCCTGAGAATCCGAGCCCAAAGCTAATTCTGATTTGTACACCATTGCTAATACAATTTGGCTACTAAAGCCTTCCCATTCCAGATAGAAGATCGAACACCCAGACCTCCTTCCTTCTTTGGATGACACAACTTCCCATCGAACAAGGCTCCACTTAGAAGTCTACAAATTACCGCTCCAAAGAAATTGGCGTGAGAGAGCATCAAATTCTTTAAGAAAATAAACATGAGCTACCTGAACAAAACTTCTATAAATAGGAAGAACCTAAATCACCGATTGAAGAAGGGTAACCCTAGTAGCAGTGGAAAACCACCGATGAGTCCAGTGATTAACTTTCCTATGCAGCTTATCAAGCAAGTCTTGCCAAAGTGGCATTGATAGCCGGCCAACAACAAGGAGAACACCCAGATAAAGCAAGGGAAGAGACCCAATTTGAAACCTCAAGATATTGGCAATTCTCCTCTGAATAGAATCTAAGGTGTTAAAAAAATAGATTGAAGACTTGTGATCATTGAATTTTTGACCCGAAGCAGCTAAGTAGATTAGAAAGCATTTGCAATTATGACTACAATTGATGATTATGATTTAATAATCAAGTCAACACTGCAAGACAATCAAGAATGCTCACAAATGAGACTTGATGCACACATGCAAGCTAAGTCGATAGGGAGACAATACATGTGGCTTGGAAGTCTAATACAACTCTTAGGAAAATGATTTGATGAAGTGTGTCAATTAACAAACATGAAAAAGTTTTAAATATCTTGAGGTAAATAATGTAGACAACATAATCCCACCTCTTCATTAGGGCAATGAACATCTCACAACGATATAACATCAAGGGCAACTTCAATATGTAGTGCAATTCAACTCTAGGCAATAGCTCTTTATGACCATCTCCCATATCTAATCCTTGTAAAATTTGGAGCACTACATTATGGTGTCACTCTTAAATCTCTTTGATATTTTATACAAAAAATAAAGTAGGAAACAAACTGAAATCAATTGAATTTTTACAAAATTTGGATCAAAAAATCTCTAGTACATCAAGAAATAGAAGTAGAACAAAATAATATCTACCTACAGTAGTTTGCATGTTGCATAGACCTAACCACACTTATGAGGATGGAGCTATTTCATAAGTTCGTAGTCATGCCAACAAGGACATGATGATGTGAAAATTGGCCATGGTTGCATGACCCTAAACTAGTTGAAAAATCTTATAACATCATCATTAAAATTGAAATTTTTCAAAAAATAAAAGTTAAAACTTTTCAAAAAAAGAAAAAGAAAAATTGAAAACTTTTCACTTACCAACTTAGAAATGTGCTAGTTGTAACTACCTATCTCACATGACTCACCCAATAACCAATCAATATGCATCATCATGACATGGTAACTAGTCTTGGGTTAGGTTCTTGATTAGTATGGAGTAAAAATGAAAATAACCTTTACCTTTT
>VDFB02030705.1:0-47449 GCA_007258455.2 Sequoia sempervirens
AGACCTATTATCATACCTACCCATGTATATGTTATGTTAAGAAAATTACCATATAATCTACTTCTTGGTAAACTGTGGATTCATGTTGTGGGTGCAGTCACATGTACCTTGTGCATATATCCATCAATTTCATCCATAATACTCAAGTATTCACAATTAGGGTTGACCTTGATTTCGTACACTTATGTGAGATGGAAACTGTTGGTCAGGCTTTGTTTGCACCTAATCTTAAAAATATCATCCCTTCAGTATCTTCCAATGTGTTGATGTCTACTCCAACAGTACTTGTCACAAAGGATACTCTTCAGAGCAATGTCCCTAAAGAAAATCCTCTCAAAGAAAGAAATCTTGAGTCTACTCCCTCTATCTCTTGTCAAGAAAATGTATGTCTCGATGATTATTTGGGTTCTTTAGACTTTACAACATCCTTCATTTTGGGAATATAAATTTGATTAGATCCGCTTAGACATCTTGATAATATCATTCACACCCGCTATTGAAGATGATTTCTCTTTTGTATCACAAGATAATGTGAGCAATAATTGTAATGTCCTTAATGTTGATCATCCAACTTCTGAGGAGCTGCAATCATGTTATGGATTTAGATTTAATATGATTTTTAATCATGGGTACAAAGGAAATGGTCTTGGGTGCATGGAACAAGGAGTTAAGGTCCCTTTATAACCAACACCTCACTCTTTTACAAGTGGTTTAGGTTACAAACCTTCTCGCTCGTCTCCATTCCCTCCTCTATTGTCTATTGTCTTCAAGTCTTCTTGTTGTGAGTAATCCAACTTTTCTTCACAACAGAAAGGGTTGCTTCTTTCTCCTCATTCTTTATTTGAACAAGAGCATATTTTTAAGGCTTATCAAATACTACTTGAATAATCTTCCTCCTCCTACACATAAGAAATTCCATAAGCATGATAAAGCAAAACATTTTTTGTGTGTATCATCAAGTGCTTGGACATTCCACTAGTGAATATCAAGCCTTGAAGGATAAAATATAATAACTTCTTGATTTTGGTGTCATCACTCTTCCATCTATTGATACTCCTATCTTTCCTTTGCATGACAAGTGATACAAGGTCTACCTCTATCCTGTCCATTCTAATCATCTTCTCAAGAGGTTCTTACACCCTTCTATTATGTTGGTGCCTGCTATGTAGCATTTTTAGCTTTTCCTACTCACTACCATTCATGGTCATACATTATTTTGTTAAACCATACTTTCTCTGTGGTAGCAACATAATAGTATCTAGCATGGTTATCCTCTCTTATTCTACGGGGGCTAAGGTGACTTTTTTTGGAGGCTTGTGTCCTTCTTAAAGACCCCCTCTCATCTCTATGTCTTTTTCTTCTCCTTAGAATGACATGTGATCCTCTACATAGCACACATCACCCTAAGGAGGGGCTCTCATATCCGTTTAATTTTCAAAAGGATTCCTTGATGTCTTGATGTCTTATGACAAGGATTCCCTACTGAAAGAACCCCTTTCTGAAAATTTCTTTCAAAAGGATTCTTTGGTGTCTTATTTGTGTCTTATATCTCATATTTGACATCTTGTGTCTTGGTGTCTAGATGTCTTATATCTTGGTGTCTAGCTTGGATGCAGCCTGAATAGACTTATTTTATATCTTGGCATCTAGCTTTGGGGTAGCCTGACTAGACCTATCTTTTCTGTGACTGTCCTACAACACAATTTGTAGTACCCAAAGACCTACATGTTTTTCGTATTGACTCTAGCCATGCTAGTTGTACCTATCAACACAATATTATATTTAATTAGATTGTGTCTTATTGTGTCTCATGAAATTTTTTGTGGTGTCTATTATTTTTTTATTTTTCAAGCAACTTGTTTTTCTACAACAAACATGTTTGTGATGAATTTGCAGTCAACTTTTAGAATAGAAGACCTATGTCCTCTACATTTCCTAGCTTGGCTTTACAATTGTATATATAGAATCTAAGACTTGTGTCCTCTTCATCTTGAGCATATGTTCTTTAATATACCGGATCAAATACTTGTGTCTTCTTCATATTGAGTATATACTTCTCTTTCTCTCTTTGTTTCTCTTCAACATTGGTTGCTTCCCTATCTTTTGTATGCATTCTTCTCTTTGTTTCTTCCTATTTTTATTTTTCAAGCAACTTGTTTTTCTACAACAAACATGTTTGTGATGAATTTGCAGTCAACTTTTAGAATAGAAGACCTATGTCCTCTGCATGTCCTAGCTTGGCTTTACAATTGTATATATAGAATCTAAGACTTGTGTCCTCTTCATCTTGAGCATATGTTCTTTAATATACCGGATCAAATACTTGTGTCTTCTTCATCTTGAGTATATACTTCTCTTTCTCTCTTTGTTTCTCTTCAACATTAGGTAGCATTAGACCTATCTTTTACTTGTGAAATTTGTCACGCAGCCACGATTTGTAGTACCCAATGACCTACATGTTTTTATTATTGACTCTAGCCATGCTAGTTGTACCTATCAACACCATATTATATCTAATTAGATTGTGCCTTATTGTGTCTCATGAAATTTTTTGTGGTGTCTATTATTTTTTTCTTTTTCAAGCAACTTGTTTTTCTACAACAAACATGTTTGTGAGGAATTTGCAGTCAACTTTTAGGATAGAAGACCTATGTCCTCTGCATGTCCTAGCTTGGCTTTACAATTGTATATATAGAATCTAAGACTTGTGTCCTCTTCATCTTGAGCATATGTTCTTTAATATACCAGATCAAATACTTGTGTCTTCTTCATCTTGAGTATATACTTCTCTTTCTCTTTTTGTTTCTCTTCAACATTGGTTGCTTACCCATCTTTTGTATGCATTCTTCTCTTGAAGTAATCAATCCTTACTTTCTTCTCTCTATTTAATAATTATTTTATGTGTTATCTCTTGATTTGGGGACAATGCATAGTACTGAGACAACCTTCTACATCGAGGTATCTTTCACTTTTCTGACTCAAATCCTTTAGTTTTTTATGTGCTTATGTGTACATGTGTTATGTTTTTATTCCTAAATATATATATGTTCTAACCTTGTTGTCTAGTGTAGATATTTCTTGTCTAATGCATTCTTTTTGTAGGTCTTCACCCTAGGGGCATGCTTCCTTGGTTCAAAGGGCTATCTACTTCTTCTACAGTATCCTTTTGGCACCATGATGTTATTTATATTTAGTAGATTTCCTTTAGCATGCATACTCATGTAAATTCATATGCTTGTTGAAGTGGGGGAAAAATGTAGTGTCGTAAAATTGCATGCCTTACAATTTCACCTACATTTTTGTATCTACTTTAGTGTCCACTCCCTTAGTACCTATGTAGGCTCATTTCAGCCCTTGCATCAACATTTTCCCCTCTCAGGATGCTCAGGACCCCTTTTTAGAAGCCACCTTTGTGTGTCATCTTTACATCAAACCTTGTGTCTTCCTCATTCCCACCATTTTGTAGCATGATTTTTATAGACACTAGCACACTACATGAATGTTCATGCATCGTGCTAGCATCCCATGACATTTCAACTTCAAATGGTTGTTTCTGAGTCTTTTTCCACTTGTCAACTACTTTTTTCGGTGGTAATGACTCAGAGAACTTTGTAACAACACATGAACCTTCTTTTCCCTCCTCTTTTCTCTTTTAAATCTATCCTTTTAATTTTATTGATCTCTCATGGCTTCTATCTTGAATTCTCTCCTCCTCTCTTGGATATTGTCTTGTCTTTCTCTCTTTCTCTTAAGCTTGCACAACTCTCTTTCTTTCTACAACATTCTCAAGTTCTCTCAATGCTCTCTACTACTCTTTTGGCACTCACAACTATGTCTCTCGTTAGCTTTCTCAAGCCTTGTAGGTGGTATCTACTTCTTACCTCATGTCTTTGAGCATCTTGGGATTCCTCACATCCCTTGTCTATGCATTGTCTATCTCATCTATTTATCTATTTTACTATCTATTATTTCCTCTATATATCTATCTGTTTGATTGTCTGTGGAGGTGGAAACACCGAAATGGGGCTTTGACTAAAGGAAAGCCCCTAAACAACCCCAACATTTTCTCTTGGTCTTATATGTGTAGGTATTAGAGATATTACTTTTTTGGAGACTTCATTGCTTGATCTATTGTGAGCACTTTTTTTCTCTCCCTTTGTTCTTATCATTTATATTCTTTAATTTATATCTCATTTAGTTTACATTATTTTAGTTCTATTATTATCTATTATCTTCGTACTTTAAGAATTCCTAGCTGACTGAACTATTAGTAGGAACTTTACTATTTTTTTGTGATATTCTTAGTTTTTAGTCCATATGATATGTTAGCATGCCTCTAGGATTCCAACATGCCATGTTGTCATTTGTGTGTCACGCTACTGTCCTTGGGTGAAAGCTCGTCAGTCTATCCAAAGAACCTTTGTGTCCCGATATTTCTATTTCTAGAATTCTCATTATTCTATCCCATCACTTGAGCATTATTCCTTGAGATAGTTGAAGACCATTTTCTCCTTGAAGACTCTTGCTTTTCTTGAGACTTGAGGGTGGAAAATATCCTCCTCTACATATGTGTTATGGATGCCATGATATTGTATCATCCCCATATTATATTATGTAAATTATCATGATCACCTAATTGATCATCTTGAAGTATAAAGTGGTGGTCTTAGGGTCCCAAATGGTTGGTTGACACATTGATCACCATTGGAGTTATCTAGATTTATGGTTATGGTTTGGAGAGCGTGCAAAGTTTATTTATGATTGTGATGTTGTAAGACCTTCATTATTGATTTTTTATGAAATGTATAATTACTTGGAATTTTCTCAATTTATGGTTCAATTTGTTTAAGATCCATGAATTAATTTTATAAATGATTGTAAATCATTCATATTTGGGAAGGAGATACCATATTTTATTCTTGTAATTCTTTTTATTTGATTTGACAAGGTATTATAAATCAAAATAGAATCATATGTTGTGCTCATCTTGTTTATTGATGTGTAGATATGTTTTATTTTAAATTGAAATAAAATTGTGGATTATATGTCATATTATAAACATTAAATTATGATAATGGATTAGAATCATTAGTTCACATTTTACATTTGATTCTTGGTAGGAGTTAAGAACCCTCATATATGTTATTTTCAAACAGAAGTAAAATGGGTAAACACTAATGAATAGTATATTTTTATCTTTAAATAAATTACTAGAATTTATGAATGTAGATATGGTGAATTGAACTTAGAGAGCTCAAGGAATTCTTGGTTCAACTTATTTCTAAATAACACTTGGACAAGGTATCTAAATAGTGTATTTTTGGCTTAAAATAAATTAACAAAATTTGTGAATGAAGACTTGGTTATTTTAACTCAGAGAACATAATAATTTCTTGGTTAAAATTAATTCTAAATATCACTTGGATTAGGGTAGATACATCTTATTTTGTGCTAACTTAATTTATAATTGTTGTTGTGATATGGAGACCAATCAGACTCAAATGGGAAGTTTTTCACCAATATATTATTTAAATTTTTTGCACTTATTAAATATTTATTCTGCACTTGTATCTAAAAGGACAATCATAAAAAAATATTAAATGCTAGAAATGTATAATTACAATATTTTAATATAAAGTTATAAGATGGGTGGAAACATTAAAATGTAACCACCCAAAAGGAGAGTGTTATTGGGTGCATGAGGCACAACCAATGGCCACACTTCATTTGTAATTAATGGGACATGTGTGGGAGCATATACAAACACTCGATGATTAGTTTTGAGGGTAGTAAGTCATGAAAAACATTAGCAGAAATTCATAGTTTGTGGTTGAAAAAATGTAGGAAGAGCCACAGTTACATGCATCAAAGGTTGTGTAAAAATAGCAGTGATAAAATGTGGAGAAAAAAGTTGTTGCAAATTGCAGTGGTTGCTGCAATATGTAAAGATTATTTATTGGAAGTTTAATATATATTGGACCCTGTGTTGGTGGATGTATCTTGGTTTTGGGTGAACCACGTTAAATCTTGGTGTTCTTTTTCTATCCATAATTTTTTGTATGTTCTATTTATCTATTTTATTGATCAAATATGCATTTAATTGATATAAATCTACCTTCTAACCCTAACAAGTGGTATCATAGTGGGTTGTGTTTAGTTATCCTCTACAAGAATGTCTCATAGTTCAGTGGGAGTTATGAAAGATGAGAGTAATTTGAAGGTTGACAAGTTCAATGAGAATAACTATTAGTTATGGAAGATATGGATGGAGGACTATCTCTATCAGAAGGATTTATGATGACCATTGGAAGGGAAAGCTAAGAAACCCTTGACTATGTCTAATGAGGATTGGGATATTCTGGATAGAAAGGAACTTGGTTCAAGTATTAGTCTATGTCTGGCACAATCAGTGGCGTTTAATATTTCAACATCGAAGACAACTAAAGAGTTGATGCAAATCCTAGAAAAACTATATTAAAATTGTTTTTCTTCAAATAAGGTATTTCTTATGAAGCATTTATTTAATATGAAAATGGTAGAAGGTTTCAATTGTCGATTATTTAAATGAGTTTAATACGGTTACCAGTCAATTAACTTTTGTAAATGTAAACTTTGATGAAGAAGTTAGGGATCTTTTGATTTTTTGTTCTTTGCTTGAAAGTTGGAATAGCTTGGTAATGGCGATTAGTAATTTTTTTATGGTTCGAAAATACTAAAATTTGATGATGTTGTTGGTGTTATTTTGAGTGAGGAAATTTGTAGGAAAAACTCAGGTGGAACATCCACATCAAAAAGTATTTTGAATGTAGAAAGCAGGGGCAGAACAAAGGAGAGATGAAAGAATTTTGGAGGTCATGAGAAGTCACGAGGAAAATCTAAGGACAAGAGGTCTCAATCCAAAGGAAAGAAGGATTGCTAATACTGTGGGAAGTTGGGTCATTTAAAGAAAGATTGTTGGTCTCAAAAGAATAAAGGAGACACAAAAAAAGGTGATAAGGAGGAAAATGTGGTAAATAATAAATTTGATGATGATGCTTTGTTTTTATCCCTTGACAATGCTGATGATTCTTGGGTGTTAGATTCAAGGGCTTCATTTCATGCTATGCCCTATAGAAGTTATTTTCTTGATTATGTCCAAGGGGATTTTGGGTTGGTTTATTTGGGAGATAATCAACCTTATCAGATTATTGGAAAGGGAAGAATCAAGATTAAGTTACAAAATGAGAATCATTGGCTACTAGAAGAGGCAAGGCACATTCCAAGGTTAAGCATAAATTTAATTTTAGTAGGGCAACTAGATGATGAAGGTTGTGTTGTTACATTTAATGATAAAAATTGGAAGGTTGCAAAAGCTAAGGAGAAACTAGTGTGCAAATTGAAGAAAAGTTTATATGGCTTGAAGCAAGCACCTCGAAAATGGTATATTAAATTTGATAGTTTTATGGATGAGCATGGCTACAACCAATGCAATTCAAACCATTGTGTTTATTTTAAGAGGTTAGATGATGATAGCTACATTTTTTTTATGTTTATATGTTGATGATATGCTTATAGCAGGGTCTAACATGGATCACATAAGGGAGTTAAAACAACAATTAGAAAATTCATTTTCTAAGAAGGATTTGGGGACAACAAAAAAAATCCTTGGTATGAAGATTACTAGAGATAGGAAAAATATAAATTATTTTTATCTCAGTTGATTATATTGATAAGGTGTTGCAAAGATTTCATATAGAGAATATAAAAGTTGTCAGCACACCTTTGCCTAGTCATGCCAAATTGACTAAGGATATGTGTCCAAAGACATAAGAGGAGGAAGACAAAATATCCAAGATACCATATGCTTTAGTTGTAGGTAGTTTAATGTACAATATGGTATTCATGAGACCGGATATCACACATGTCGTAGGATTTGTTAGTAAGTATATAAGTAATCCTGATGTTGAGCATTGAAATGTGGTAAAATGGATTTTTCGGTTATTTGAGAGGTAGAACCAATAAATGTTTATGTTTTAGGGGCTCTAATACTAATTTAAAAGGCTATGTTGACTTAGATTTGGCAGGGGATATTGATACTAGGAAGAGTACCACAGGTTATGTATTTACAATTGGTGGGATAGCAGTGATTTAGATTTCTCGGTTGCAAAAGGTGGTTACTTTATCCATCGTAGAGGTAGAGTATATAGCTACAATAGAGGAAAGCAAAGAGATGCTATGGTTGCAACTTTTCATGGAATATTTGGGCAAATAGTAGGTTGAAAGTTACGTGTTTACAAATAGTCAAAGTGTTATACATCTTGCAAAGAATTTTTCCTTGCACTAAAACACCATGTTAGAGTAAAGGTTTTAACTTAATTATGTTAATTAAGTTACCTTTATTTCTCTCTTAAGATTTCACTTTAGTTGCATATTATGACATTTAATAATTATATTAATTATTAAATGTCTACCTATTAGGGTTTCTTTAGGGTTGCACAATCTCCTTTTATAAGGATTGATCATTGTATTTTATCTCACTCTCTAATTAATACATTTTTCAGCTTTCATAGCACCCTTTTCTTTTTGTCTCCATCTCTTCTTTCTGTGATAGGTTATTTGCATGCAGGTGATCTTCAGGGTATGTGAAGTTGGTTTTGACAACTTCTACATGGTATCAGAGCTCCAGATCTGTTGCTGCCTGTTCGTGTTTTGAAGATATTCTCTCACAACATCTTTTTATGTGCAAGGGTTTGAAGCCAGGCCTTTTTTTTGTGGATCTGGGGGTACGCAATTTTTTTGTGCATTTTTGGGCCAAACGGACGTCGCCATCGCGATCAAAGCGTCCAAAAACCCCACAAATGCCTTTCGTTTTGTCAATTTAGGTGAAAGTTGAAAAAAGGAAAAAAAAATAGCTGGAGAGGTATGGCCTCCCTAGCACAGTTTGCGAGGCAATTTTTTTTAAAAAAATAAATCAATCAAAAAATGCTTAAAAAGTTGTGCTACCAGTTATAAAGGTGAGTGCCACTAGAGCTCCACTTGGTGGCCACCCGTGAGCCACCCACTAATTGCTCAGCTACCACCACCGTTGGCGGCTTCCACTCCAGTGACACCCGAGCGCCGCCAGCACCTACCTCGGTGGCCACTACGCCCTAGCCCGCAGTCATATAAGAGTCTGAGGGCTACCACCCAACCAAGCTGTCAGCCCTTGAGGGCTCTTCATGTGATCAACCACCACACCCAAGAGCCAATCCACAAACCCCTCGTCAACCACGTGACCAGGGGCCGAAGATTTTTAGCCCCTGAGGGCTCAAGACCTTTTGCAAGTGCTTTTTTAACACACTTCCAATAAATCAACTATAACTTGGGCATTTTTTCTCCATTTTTCAAATGAAAATAGCCATTGGAAAGCTGATTCCTGTGCCATTTGATGGTGGTGGTTTGATTTTTTGATTTTTCTATTTTGGTGCCTTTTTCACCTATCAAAGCTAGAAGTTGGTTTTTGCACTCCGAGGGGCATAACTTTTGCGTCCGAGCTCTATTTTTTGCAAACGAATAGGCGTTGAAAAGTTGGTTCAGTGCTCTACACAATGATTAGACTTATTTTCCCAAATTCTGCCCCAAGTATATTTTATTCAGCATTTTGTGTTTCACAGTTTGCTTAATTACTTGGACATTTTGGCACTTGGGAACCTCCTGTTTGCATCATTAGGCTCTATTTCATTTCATCTACATGTTGTAAGGTCAGTTTTCTTTGATGTTTTAATTTGAAGAGTTATCATGGGTTTTTCTACTCACCCTTCAGTTGTAATTCTAGAACAGGGTATTATGAGTCATGGGCAAAGGGCATACTTACACATTGTAGGTGGCTTAATTTTTTTCTTATTTGTATGATATCATACTTGAACCAACCACTTCATAGGGAAAACTAGCTTGGGATATCATTAGAGATCACATAGTAGGACTTATATTGTCTAGTGTTGATGATGACATTGTGGGCTATATTAGACATTGATTGTCCCCACCCACTTTGGACACGTCTTTGGGAGATCTATGGAGACCCCAATCTCTCTCCATTCCCAAAGGATCCTACTTCAGATTGTCTCTTACCCATTGCTTGGAGAGGTAATACACCCTTTGATCATGATACTTTAGAGGAGCTTGAGTATTTAGACACCCTTACATATTCTAATGTATTAGAGGCTTGTCTCACAGTTCCTACTCTTCAAACTAAGATTATACATGTATCATCCATTGTTCCTGATGAAATTTAGTATTGCCACATTGGCCCCTATGGATTCAGTTTAGCATCATGATCATCTTGGTCATTCATTATCTACTACATCATGGGATTCTTATCTTGCAGACACATTCTTGTTTGTTGAGTCTCACACTGTAGATCTTGAGGATTATTTTGAGGACATTCATCTCCTCTACCTTGACAATTAGGTTATCACTGTATGCCCACCTTTATCCATGCATTCATAGGTTACATTTCAGGATTCTCCACATCAGTTTGGATTTGGCATCATTTGTTTCATTTCAGACAAAGAGATTCTTCAACATCCTATCATGGCACACATCTTGAGACAGATTGGTTCATCACTCTTCACGGGTTTCTTCACCATCGTACTTTGGATATGTTTCTTCCCAAGGGGAGGAATGTTATTTGTTGCTTCAGGATCTCTTTTTGGATTCTACATTAGACATTCACCATTGCGACATGAGTTTCTTCATTGTGGGGGGGCCTTCTAGTATCTTTCTCTCTCTCCTATGGGGGGATCATATTTTGTACTTGTGTGATAGAAGCAGTTCTTGGGGGGTCATGTTGAGTCCTCCTTCTATCTCTCTTCTTCTTTCACTCTTGCATTTCCATCTCTTTTTGGAGAGGAGTTTTTCCCATTGGGTTTTCTCCTTTACTCCACTTTATAGAGATTTGGTTGTATTCGGGTACCTGATCAGGCCTAGTTGTTGGGACCCTCATTTTACTTTCATGCATTGTAGTTACCTTTGCTTTCTTGCACATGTTTGTAGTTGCACTCTTGCTCATCTTAAGGGGGGGTGTTAGAGTAAAGGTTTTAACTTAATTATGTTAATTAAGTTACCTTTATTTCTCTCTTAAGATTTCACTTTAGTTGCATATTGTGACATTTAATAATTATATTAATTATTAAATGTCTACCTATTAGGGTTTCTTTAGGGTTGCACAATCTCCTTTTATAAGGATTGATCATTGTATTTTATCTCTCTCTAATTAATACATTTTTCAGCTTTCAGAGCACCCTTGCCTTTTTGTCTCCATCTCTTCTTTCTGTGATAGGTTATTTGCATGTAGGTGATCTTCAAGGTCTGTGAAGTTGGCTTTCTCAACTTCTACAAACCAAATACATACAATTAAGATATCATTTTATTCGGTCAGTGTTGGAGGATGGATAGGTAAGGTCAGAAAAAGATTCATACAGATGCCAATCCAATAGATATGTTTACGAAGGGAGTGACAAGGAATAAGTTGAGCTCCTCTTCAGCTTCGGTTGGCCTTCAAGGTTGAATTTAAGAAAAACAAAACAATAGGGTCCAAGGTGCTTATTTCCAATGGGATTTGCAGGGGTAGTGGTGTTATGATCATTCTCCAAGTGGGAGATGGTATAGAGTGGAGTTTGACCAGTCTCCAAGTGGAAGATTCTTGTGTTATGGAGACCAATCAAACTCAGATGGGAAGTTTTTCACCAATATTTTATTTAAATTTTTTGCACTTATTAAATATTTGTGCGACACTTGTATCTAAAAGGACAGTTACAAACAAATATTAAATACTGGAAATGTATAGTTACAATATTTTAATATAAAGTTATAAGACAGTTGGAAACATTAAAATGTAATCACCCAAAAGGAGAGTGTTATTGGGTACATGAAGCACAACCAATGACCACACTTTATTTGTAATTAATGGGAAGTGTGGGAGCATATACAAACACTCAATGATGAGTTTTGAGGGAAGCAAGTCATGAAAAACGTTAGTAGAAATTTACAGTTTTGTGGCTAGAAAAATGTAGGAAGAGTTGTGGGAACACACATCAAAGTCTCTGTAAAAATGATAATGATAAAACATGGAGAAAAACATTGTTGCAGGTTGCAGTGATTGCTGCAAGCTTTGTAAAGGTTATTTATTGGAAGTTTAATATATATTGGACCCTATGTTGGTGGATGTAGCTTGGTTTTGGGTGAACCACATTAAATCTTGGTGTTCTTTTGTTGTCCATAATTTTCTTTGTTCTATTTCTCTATTTTATTGATCAAATTTGTATTTAACTGATAGAAATCTACTTTCTAACCCTAACACTTGTAACACCTAGACCAACATTTTCCTTAGGCCATGTAACCTTATAATTTCTATCTTTTTTTATTATTTAAACATAGTCTTAAGGGTTATTCAAGCTGTATGAATGTTAAATATGCCCTAGTTAGCCTTAGATTCAAGTTTGGAGCCTTTAAGAGCTCCATTGTGTAATGTTAGGTTGTGCACTATCCATAATCATATATTTCCAATAGAGGTAATTTGATATGGAAACATCATAAAATTTGGGTGCTTAAGTGATTTCACTAGTAATAAGGATGACTTGAGCTAACATAGTAATAGGAGCGATCCTTAGACAATGGCCATTTCCCAAACACTTTTAGAAAAAAATTATAAATTGAGTTTCTCTCTATCGTCTACCTCACCTACCTATCATTTTGGTTTGGATATCTATGGGGTAATTTACAATTTTTTCACTTCTTTATTGGAGACCTCTAGATATGGAGTCGAAATTCACAAACACATAAGAGTTACACAAAACCAACACAAGATGGTCTTTACCCAATATATACATATAATCAAATATTGATTTGAAAGTAGTCAAATCCATTTGTAATGCCCTCCCCAAGATTAAGCTAATAAAATACTACAAAATAAATAAATAAGAGGAGTAAGTAATAAAATAAAATAATTAAAGATAAACTATTAAATTTAAAACTTGTCTAATGTTATGGATTAATAAAAATAATGATGAAGTCTTGTAAGCTCCAAACGAATAATTTTTCAAGTTAGATACTTTCTTTGCTAATCCAACAATTAAATTTACAAGAGGGAATAAATTAATATTAATGACCATGTCGCTAAGGAATTTTGTAATCATTACTTTATGAGGATTCCAATAATGTATACACCCAATGTTAATATAAACAAAACGAATGATTTTTTTATCTTTTTAAAATCAAACTTTACTGTTCCAACTTTATACTAATTGACAACATCATTTGTATTCATTTAAACTACACACGAACATAAAACATATTATTGAAAAGGTTAGTAATAAATTTGCACAATAACATTAACCTAACCCCAAAAGATATCATTACTCGATTATTGCCTATACCATTAAATCATAATCAAATAGGACATCTAAAATCACCAGCGAAGGCAAAATTAAGATTACATAAAGGTTGAGGTATATAATAGAATCAAATACTAAAGATGCATTGTAAGTGGTGAATCAATCTCAATCTAATTACCTTTCCAAGTGAGTTATTTAGTGCCTAATCATTCGAAATAAAGACAATAATTTAAACAATACTTTAAACCAATATTACAAACATAAACATGCAAGAAATAAGCTGACAAGAACTATACCATCCAATATTGAACACACTAATGTTATAGGACTAATAACTCAACAACTTGAGGTTGATTACTTATATTTGTAGTATACACACACAATTAAACATATAAATATAAACATAATTCATGTCTATTTAATTCATTAAAATTTGTTAGTAACTATATTTTAATGGATTTAGAAGTTTTAAGGTTATAATTCACAAATTAAACCTTATTCTTTTACTTCATGACTCTACCCAAATTATTATTCTTCTTACAACACTTCTTAGGTGATTTCAATTAACAACTTTGCTTGCTATACCTAGACTCTTTTTTTGATAAATTGTTTGAATTAATAGAGATATTTTTCAACCGCTAATAAACCAAATGAATAATTAAACTTCCTAACAAGAACACAATCTTGAAAATAAAAGAATCAACAATTTGGCCCCATTATACTATTCAATCATGATGAATTACACTTCCATTACTATTCAATTATAATTCACAAATTAAACCTTATTCTTTTACTTCATGACTCTACCCAAATTATTATTCTTCTTACAACACTTCTTAGGTGATTTCAATTAACAACTTTGCTTACTATACCTAGACTCTTTTTTTGATAAATTGTTTGAATTAATGAAGATATTTTTCAACCGCTAATAAACCAAATAAATAATTAAACTTCCTAACAAGAACACAATCTTGAAAATAAAAGAATCAACAATTTGGCCCCATTATTTCTAAACACTATTCAATCAAGAATTTTACTCATGTTTCTATCTTTAACTAGAAACTAATTAAAAAAAACACAAACTATCTCATCCATTTCTGCAGACGAGTATGTTTGAAGCTTTTTGTGTAATGATGAATTACACTTCCATTTGCTCTGACTCTGTTACAAAACAATACACAATGAACACAATATGCAGACGAGTATATTCACAGCTTAAATTAATATGTTTTTTCATTGAGGAGTATAAGTTAACCAGCTGGTGACGAGAGGGCTTTAAGTCAGCAAATCACTCAAAACAAGCTACAGTGGATTAGGTTATACCCTGTAGACAAGGTCATGACTTGCTGAAACAAAAGCCCCTAAATTCAGCGAGCCCAAAAACTAGAGATATGTTTCCTCAACAATCTTTTATTTTCAACATGCCCGTTCTAAGGTGCCTCGAACAGCAAGAGTTAGAAGAAATCTCTTCGAGCATTACAAGAGAAGCAAAATTCCATCACTACTAAAGTCCGATGATGATGATGTTAGGATCTTGTTAGTGAGTAAAGATGATTCTGTAAAAAATCAATTCCAAATACAAGAATACTAATTTGAAATGAAAAGTAAAAATCAAAACCTTTGACTCAAATTTTCATTCCCATCACACTCCATCACAAAATTCTTCAATCGCATACATAACTCTCCCAAAGCATGAGGCCATAGGAACAATGTAACAAAATCTTTTTGTGAACAAATCCTAGGTTTATTTGACTTTTCAGGCACAAAATTTCAAATGCATGGCTTAAAAACTAAAAACACTGAAGACCAATTCCAAATTCTCATGTTATTATGTGTTATTTTTAGCTTTAGGTCTTCTTTACATAATATGCTGCCTCTCTGAATTCAGAAGAATTGATGGTGTGGAACGAAGGCATCCCACAAATACGTATAGATGGAATGCAGGCCAGAAGGTAATGCCCTTTTATGCCCTGTAGCATCATTCAAATATATACCATAATACTCTAATCTGGTAGAGTAACCTAAATTTGAAATAGAATCAATAGGTGCCATCATAACCGAACAATAGAGGATTGACCTTTGCCCTTCCCCACAAACACATTACTTGTGTACTGCTTGGTCTATCCAAAAGGAACAATGGTTAATATTGGCCCCTGTCCACTTACGCACTACATAGTTTTCAAGGGGGTATTTAAAGATTTTAATGTGCTGATCAATTTTTTTTAGTGAAGTATATCAAATTTTTGTTCTGGTATGTCGTTAGATGCATAGTAGAGCGGGGTATTCTTAGTTCAGTGAACAACAAAGCAAGTGACTGACTAGCTTTTACAGGTACAATCTTGCCCCCTATCTCGTCAACAGGTTTGTAAGTTGTCCCAGACTTCATCTTCTTCTAGCCAAGGCAGAAAGTCAACAACCACACCAGGGCAACCTTTTCGGTTCAGAACCTCGGTAATTCATCTCTTTATTGCCAAATAGTTTATTGGATGTGCAAACAGTAAGTCCCTGCATTTGATCTATTTTTGCATATTTGAAAGAGTTTTTTTTGTTTCGTGATGACAGGAAAGAGGTGCTCTCAGAGAAAACAGGAAACTGCAAAGATCTTCATGTGCTGATAATGTTGTGGCCTCTAAAGCTGTTCTGCCAGATGTGGTTTCGTTCCTAAAATGTTGTGCCTAGATGAATAAGTATATCGTTTGTCTACCCCAGGATTGAGAGGAGGATAAACCTTAAACCCTAGATACTATTTGTTTAGCTCAAAACAGTTATATCAATGGTTCTTAATAATTTCTGAATTAAAAATGAGAGAACATCCGGCTGCTGCTTCTTGCCATAGCAACGGATCCAATCTGTATGGTTTGATCAGGATGAAATTCTTTATCTCTGGTGTTATACCATCATCCTGAGTCATATGCATATGGATCAGATGTTTCCTGTTGCAGTCTGTAGGAGGGAATTCATGACCATGACAAACCTGCCATGCTTTTATCAAATTGAATCATATGCATTCTGTTGCAGTTAGTGAAAGTTTGTGACAAATCTGCTTATAGGATTTTGCTGCTGTCATCCTACTGTAGGTGCCTATCTCTTAACCGTTTCTTTCTGTAAAGGTCTGGGGCAAGATGAAATATTTGGGTTGGCTCATCATTGCTAGAGGTTTTTTGTATTATTTGATCAAACATTTAATTCATTCATTTTTTTTTCAAATCAGGTTCACCATACTGTTCAATAAATTCCTATTGTGCTGCTACACTCTGTGTTTTAGGGCTTCATGGCTAAGTAGCGGGTTGGGTTCGGGTTCGGGTTCGGGTTCGCGGGTTCGGTTCGCCGGTTCGGCAAAATTTTTTGGGGGTGGGTTCGGTTCGTCTTGGGTTCGTTAGTACAAATTACAAAATATGTAAAATATATATATATATATGCAGCCTAGAAGCATGAATTCAGAATTAGGATTAGAATATCACATAACTGATAACATCATATAAACAACAAAACCACCATAAACTTGAATGTCATTTAAAACATGCATGATAAATATTCATTGTTCAAACTTCAAGTTCAATATTACAACACTTTCAAAGTTTTAATCATCATATGGATTCTCTAGATCATCCATATCAATGTCAACATTGACATTAGATGAAGTAGGCTGAGCCCACAAGACCGACAAGCCGCCCCTATCTTCACTGTCTTTGGAGATATAAACTAGGGCCATTATTATCAGATCTTGCATTGCTCCTATTAAGAAATTAGCTGATACTATACTTGAAGTGGAGCTATTGGTTTTAAGACTTAAACTTTGTTTGCGATTCAGTTGTGCATTCTTCTCAGAGAATGCTATATACACTTATATTTTGCTGCTATAGGGTTTGCTGTTTAGTTGCTCTTTCTTATGTATATTGCTTTTATAATTTTATTTCACTCTCTTTTGTAATGCAGCACAGTGATGTTTTCTGTGGTTATTTGAGGATAATATTGTAAATTCTCTCTATGTAAGTTTAATGGTTGGAAAAAATCAAATTGTAGGACCTTTGCATTGTAATGTTTACTGGTAATTTGAGTTTGTATTGCAATACATATTGTTTTCTTATCTAGGATTATGATTTTATTTTTTTTATAATGGATGATAAAATGTGATCTTAAATATCAATTAAAAAATAAACAATCAAAATTTAGAGACTAGTTGATTTGACTATTTTATACTTAAATGGTTATTAAAATTTGAGATCTGTGTTTTCTTTGTTTATTTAAAATTTTGATGTTATAATGGAGAACCTTATCCCCGTATCTGAATGGATTGGAATTTTTTTTAATATATTTGAAAATTTGAGGTTATAATGGGGAACATTATCCCTGTCTCTGAAGGGATTTGAATACAATATTTTAATTATTTAAACTGTACCCACATCATAAATATTTATTACATAGGTATGTGTTTCCTTTCTGAAAGAGTAAGTCCCCATGCATCTACAATTTGTAATCGAAGGTTGGAGTTCGTTGAAATCGACAATTAGAAACTGCATAGCAAGATCAGAATTATTAATGCTACAGATTGTGATATGATGTGGAATGAAAATGCTTGTTTGCAAAACAAATGAATGAAAATGAGGCAGTTTAGGTGTTTAACATGTTTTAGAGGTCACTTTTAGGGTTCCCATGGGCGTGGGTCAAAGTCAAAGTGAAGTAAACATTAAAAAAAACAAAAAAAAATCACTTTTTGCCGCCCAGACGCCCGGGTTCTGCTTGGGTTCGCCTTGGGTTCGCCCGGGTTCTGCTCGGGTTCGCCCGGGTTCTTCACTGGCGAACCAAGGCCCAAATGCAAGGACCCTGGCCGAACCAGCAGAAGGACCGGACAGACCCTGGTAACCCGCCAGACTGGGCCAACCAACACATAGCTTCATGGTAATGCTGATGGCACTAGTCTTCAACAAAAGTAAAAATAATGGTTGTGTTCAGTTAAGGTATTTTATTATTATCTTACAGTCTAAAAAATGTATATATTTTATATGCCATTGTTTATCTTATTAATGTATTCTTATTGTTTAGTTAAGGTACTCAACTTCTCATTATATTTGCAAGGATTGCACTGTGGTTATGAGCTTCCTGTATAATTTAATTTCTCATAGGTTGTATATTATTTCTTATAAATAATATATATAAATAAACATATAGAAACTACACAAAAGTACAAGAACTAGTATCTTCTCCAATTATTTGCTCAATATAATTTTAGTGAATTTCCTGTTTAATCTACAGATGAAATGTATAGATAATCCGATATGAGCTCCCTGTGTAATTTAATTTCTCATAGATTGTATTTAACTTCTTATAGATAATATATGTAGATAAACAGAAGAAACCACACAAAAAGTATAAGAGTATAAGAACATGTAATTCTTATGAATTTCCTTTTTAAGCTACACATTAAATGTATGTATAATCTGGTGTTGCCATCTCTTGCAATGGCATCTCTTGGTGTTGGTCTTTGATGATGAAAACAACACCCTGTTTCCCAAACTTGACTATGATGGAGCTTTCATTGTTTTCATTACTATCTTCAATGAAGGTGCACCGTCATTAGAGATCAACTATGATGACTACATAGGATAGTTCTTTCTAAAATTGTGGATCTGATGCAATGAAGAATTTCAGGAATTTCTCTTTCTGTGGAAGTGCACACATCCTTTATTTCACATTTTAATTGAAAGTTTGTGAAGATATATAGGATGGTTCTTCTTAGCATTGTAGATATGAAAACAGAGAACTTGTTTTTCGAGATCAACTATGATGGAGCTTTCATTGCTTTTGTTAGAGCTCGACTATTATGGACACATAGGATAGGTCTTTCTAAAATTATGGATCTGAAACAATGAAGAATGGAGATGCCATTGTTATTAGAGATTGTCTATGATTGTGTTTGATGTTACTTTGTGATTGAAAGTTTGTGAAGATACAGGGGATGATTCTCTGTCATTATGGATGTGAATAACGAATGAAGCTACTAGGCACTTTGATTGCTTTGAAATATGCATGAATTTCTTGGGAGGATATTGTAGTGCTCCCTCTAAAAGTCCCTGCAATTTCTTTTAATTTTAAGAAGGGTAAATTAATAATAAACTAAGATTAAAATTAAAGTTTACTTTTAATAAATATCAAGGGGCATGTGAAAAGCTATGTCCATTAAAAGAAAAAAGGTATATAAGGAAGATCAAGCAAGGAGAAGGAAAAACAATATGAATGGGAAACACCTTTTATTATCTAATTATTACTTCTTTTCAGCATGGAACTGCAGTTCAATTTGAATTAAGGAGGAAACCCTTTAATGTTTGGAATTAAAGGATGGAATCCCTCTAAATTTCATTATTGAATTAGAGGACGAAAACTATTGATTCAGATCTAAGGCAATTTGACTAATAGATTGCATGGAAGTTTCATGTGTTAGTTAGAATTGCTATCAATAACTAGTGTAGAATTTTGGAGTCTTTTCAAAGATATTCCAATCAATTGTAATTCAGTGCAAATTGAAAGTTCACTTATTAGCCATTGCTAAAGACAAGCTTGAATTCATTGAGTAGAATTCTAAGTATAGTATATATAAATAATCAAACACATTAACTGATTTTTTTTAAATAAATCGATTTCATATGGAAGCAATAAATATTATCTATTTATTT
Source organism: Sequoia sempervirens (assembly GCA_007258455.2). NCBI lineage: Eukaryota > Viridiplantae > Streptophyta > Pinopsida > Cupressales > Cupressaceae > Sequoia > Sequoia sempervirens. Next base: position 20,021 of record VDFB02030705.1, read on the forward strand.
ATAAATTGAGTAGAAATTATCATAATTGTGTGCTTGGGGTTTGATATATACGAAAATTTTTAAACAAGGCATCACAAATGGTATAAAAAATGGATCTTGCCAATAAGTGAAAGAGAAGTTAACCTTATGATGAAAAAAAGTATTCCATATAGGTGACAAAACACATGAATATAGCAAATAGAGAGAGAACAACTCCTTTGGGGGTAGTTCTTTCAAATAAGTTTGAAAAAAAGCTTGATACAATGATAAACATGTTAGGTCAAATGCTCCACATGAAGTAGAATAATACAAATGCTCCCATAAATTTGAGCAATAGAACACAATGAATGTTTGTTGGATTTGATTATAAATCTCTACATCCCACTTTCAATTGTAGAGAAGAATAAAAGTTTGAACCAAGGGTGTCATAAAAATAAACCAAATTGTAAGGGTTCGAGAATTAACTCACTTACTAATTATAAACCTCAATTCCTAAAATAATTTAATAGAACCAGATAATTATATAGTAATGAGAATTAAGAGGAATATTTATATAATTCACATCACTTATAAGAATGGAATAACATGCTCATCAATGTATATCAAATAAGATAAATGATTTGTTAGTATAAATAAGCATCGTCTTCACTCAATATAAATAACTTACAAGTATCTCATATTGAGTGAAGAGTATCTCATATTGAGTGAAGACGATGCTTATTTATACTAACAAATCATTTATCTTATTTGATATACCTAGATACATTGATGAGCATGTTATTCCATTCTTATAAGTGATGTGAATTATATAAATATTCCTCTTAATTCTCATTACTATATAATTATTTGGTTCTATTAAATTATTTTAGGAATTGAGGTTTATAATTAGTAAGTGAATTAATTCTCAAACCCTTACATTTGGTATGAGAGCGTACCTTTAAAAAGTTCCTAATCAATTCATGTATTCTTCCCAGAATCCTTCTCAAACCGGTTTCTCTCCTTTCCGTGAAGCATTGGTTCAATGAACTGTGTTCCATGATGATGTTGATGCAGTTTCAGTCGCCGCTGCAAGGCATTGCTTGAGGCCACCTTACCATAAGTTTTCCTCTTTGAGGTTGCAAGTTGGTGGAGCTGCAATTGTGGCCGCCATTGAGTAACTGAAACCGTTACACACTTTGCAATGTCACTATTTCATTGTCCAATCCTACCTCATTTCCCTTCATCATTCTCGCATGAGTAGAGGAAACACCCTCAATTCATGTTACCAAATTTGGCCTTCTTTCCCCTTTCCTTCTTTAAGGTAATGATTTGCATTGTTGCTTTGGTGAGGCCTTTGCAGACAATTCCCTCGACCCCAGACACAATAACCTCCCCTCGCTTGTAATTCCGACCCCCTTAAATTACTGCGAACACATCCCTCTTTAGAGGCAATTCTTTTATACATTTAACAAGCTATTCCATTGCTTCTTATCCACCTTTTCAAATTTCAATAATTCCATTTCAATTGCAAACAAAATACTTTGTTGAATAGTAAATAGATATAAAATTCCCTTTCTAAATTTCAAAAGAATATTTATCCTTAATAAGCAATAGGGAAATATTATTTAATTGCAAATTAAATATTTACTCTTAAATAAATAAAATAGTTATTCTAAATAATAGAACATTACCATATATTTGGAATAAAATCTATAATTAAATTATAATTAATTACTACTTATTTCATTGCACCTTTATTTCTTGCTAATTAATGTAATCAAACATTGTAAAATATGAACCATAAAATAGGGGTCGTGACATCCTTGCCCCCTTAAAGGATCACCGTCCCAATGATTAACTTAATGAAAGCTAAAAAAAAAAATTCATACCTCCTTACTTTGTTTTGTCAGAAATAGCCCACCTGACAAGATATAATTTTTCTTCAACCACCTATCCGTTCCTATCACAAAATTTGTCTATGGCTAGCATCCATACACTTGCACACCTCGTTAGCAATTCATGGCTTCATCACTTCATTTACCTTATCTAATAAAAGAATGCATCTAATTCACTTATTTCATACACTCTTCTATATCTTATTCAATTGAGCATCATACTAAATCTAAAACTTCATAATTGAAACTAAACTTGGTTAGCATTTGCAATTTATCTGTTCATTTTGCAACACTTAAGATAATACAAACACCCACATTCCCTCTCAAAAGCACACAGGTTCCTCAAATAATCATTACTAAAATAATGTATAAGTTAGTGTGTGTGATTCCATTACTACTATTCAATTTTTACTAGGCTAGACTACCTCTTCCCTGACAATGGTGCTATCCATGTGATGTGTTGAGCTTGAGTTACTAGGTACTTCCTGTTAACTCCCTTGACCTTCCTTAAACTTACACAAGTTTTGCTTCATTCACACAAGTCAATATCATATAGAAAATTCATCTTAGCGATAATCATACATCTTTCATCCAAAATAGTTTTTAACAAGATTATTCCTTGACCAAATATTTATAAATATTAACAAAAGAAACATTCATATGTACCCTTTCTTACTAGGGTTCTTGGTGTGTTCGTAAATCATCCATGTATGCTTGCAATCACCTGGAAAAAATTAATGGATTCAACTAGACATTCATGTGACCTAGGCCCTCATTCCCATCTCTTCACAATAGTTCTTCAATGCAAATATTAGTTTGATTTCTCTTAATGCAAGGTATGTATCCATCAAATATCTCATAGAATAAACCAAATATATGTAGATTTGAAGTGAAATAGCTTCAAGATATATATATATATATATTTCAAGATAATTTCATTAATGAATTGTAATTTCCACATACTAGAAGAGTGTTGCATTTCATCCATAGCATAAAGTAACTCCAGTCCCCATTCGCCATGACTCCACTAGTCTTATTTATACTAACAAATAGTGAAGACGATGCTTATTTATACTAACAAATCATTTATCTTATTTGATATACCTTGATACACTAATGAGCATGCTATTCCATTCTTATAAGTGATGTGAATTATATAAATATTCCTCTTAATTCTCATTACTATATAATTATCTGGTTCTATTAAATTATTTTAGGAATTGAAGTTTATAATTAGTGAGTTAATTCTTGAACCCTTACATTTGGTATCAGAGCATACCTTTAAAAAGTTCCTAATCAATTCATGTATTCTTCCCAAAATCCTTCTCAAACCAGTTTCTCTCCTTTCCATGAAGCATTGGTTCAATGAACTGCATGCCATGATGATGTTGATGTAGTTTCAGTCGCCGCTGCGAGGAATTGCTTGAGGCCACCTTACCATAAGTTTTCCTCTTTGAGGTTGCAAGTTGGTGGAGCTACAATTGTGGCCGCCATTGAGTAATTGAAACCGTTCCACACTTTGCAATGCCGCTATTTCGTTGTCCAATCCTACTTCATTTCCCTTCATCATTCTCGCATGAGTAGAGGAAACATCCTCAATTCATGTTACCAAATTTGGCCTTCTTTTCCCTTTCCTTCTTTAAGGTAACGGTTTGCATTGTTACTTTAGCGAGGCCTTTGCAGATGGTTCCCCTGGCCCCAGACACAATAACCTCCCCTCACTTGTAATTTTGACCCCCTTAATTACTGTGAATGCATCCCTCTTTAGAGGCAATTATTTTATCTGTTTAACAAGCTATTCCATTGCTTCTTATCCACCTTTTCAAATTTCAATAATTAATTCCATTTTAATTGCAAACAAAATACTTATCTGAATAGTAAATAGATATAAAATTCCATTTCTAAATTTCAAAAGAATATTTATCCTTAATAAGCAATAGGGAAATATTATTTAATTGCAAATTAAATATTTACTCTTAAATAAATAAAATAGTTATTCTAAATAATAGAACATTACCATATATTTGGAATAAAATCTATAATTAAATTATAATTAATTACTACTTATTTCATTGCACCTTTATTTCTTTCTAATTAATGTAATCAAACATTGCAAAATATGAACCATAAAATAGGGGTCGTGACAAAAATTCAAATTTTGCATCACATAATTGATGTAATAAATGAACATGAATCAAATTCTAATCTAGATTACTCGTAAATGACTTCCAAAGGCAATAGTAATGGTCAAACAAAATAATTTGTTGGATGGGAAGACGGTCAAGGTGCAAACAGAAAATCATGTAAAAAAATTATTGAGCTTGATAGCAACAAATATGGTGAGGCTGACTCTTCATGCTCTTGAGATGGCAAACTAAACTATCATATTCAGGTTGACATTTTTGGTGTGCAATGCAAGAGTAATGTGAAGGCCAACTATTCATCAAAATTTTCAGTTATTGAATCTAGTGTTGGTCCCAAACAAATGATAAAAGAGGAGTGGATTTGTATTGCAAGAAGTATATTTGATGGATTTGATGATGATTATAATCTCACAAACCTGTTCACAAAATGCAAGGATGATAGTAGGAGGGAAAGTGAATCAAAGTTTCATATACAATTCAATATTCATATAGGGGTAAGTGCACCAAGTTTTGACACAAAAAAGGTGCCATATTTAAAAAAAAATTGAAAAAGTTCTTTTTGTGCTCGCCAAATGGCTTGAATATTTGGTGAGCTCCAAATTTGGTGCTCACCAAATAGAAAAGTTAGATTAAAAAAATTGTGTTTAAACCCTTAAAATTTGCAACCCGCAACTTGTGCTTGGCATTTTTACCTTTACAACCTGCGCTCGCTAAAAGGAGATCATTTTTTGCACTCTTAAATTGTGATTCTTCGTGAGGATGCCACCAAGATGTCAAAGAGGTATGTATTTCTATTGTTTTTGTTTCAAATTTGAATTAATTGTAGATTGAAATAAGTTTTTAAATTAAACTTTGTTTTAATTTCCAAGAAATCAATCTCCACCTCTAAATATTGATAATTCATAATTACATTTTCACAAAGATCCTCCTAAACAAGAAGAACATCAAACCCATCCCTCAATTCATAGGCATTCTATAGGAACTCAAGAAAATATTTTAAATCAAATAGAAAACAACAAAAAAGAGCTTGAAGAATTGATTGCCAAATTAAATGAACATGCTACAACCCACCCTCATAGGAGAGGCATTTCCAAATCCTTAAAATTGATTGTAACTCACATAGGAGCAATGAGTGAAAATATTTCTTTTTGGTTGAATAAGAGGGAGAAATTAAAATGAATTTATATTAGTGGACTTTCCTATGCACAAGTGAGGAAAGAAAAAATAGCAAAGCTGACTTGTGTGCTATTTCCACATACCCAAGAACCAATGAACCTTTATCACTTGCATGTAGGAGGTTCCCCATCCATTGGTGTTGTCATGAATTAATTAAAAATAAGTTTTGGGAGCGGTGGTAGATAGTTCCATGCAATAACTATGAGGTCTCGTAGTTTTTTTTTTTGAAACTCTATTGTGAGTTTGTCCTCAATAAGATACCAAATTATTTTGACTATCTAGATTCTTAGGGTAGAGGTGAGAGCTCCACACATGATAGAGCAAGTGCACAATGTAATCCACAACTGGCACCAAGAGCCTTGGACAAACTCATGGTGGAGCATGTCATTGTTCCTTCCAATGTGAAGGACAATATTGAGGTGGACACAATTGACTTGATTAGCTTGCTCACTCAAAACATTCTACAATGCGTAAGGCCTCTAGTAGAGCCTAATCTGGGTGAGACTTCTAGGCCTAGAGTTCCAGTCCACCATTGTCATTCTTGCGACGCTATTTACATGTATGATGGTGAGAGTGCTCGAGATGTAGCTACACAACATACATTAGTTGTAGAGTAGATGTATATGAAAAATGTCTTGCTGAATGAAACATTCAAGATTGATACTTGGGTAAAATTCAACAAGTTTATTTAATTTTGTTTATTAAATTCTATTTTGAAATGTAAGAATAACTAAATTAGTAGAGTGAATATGATGAAAATTCAGGGTTAGAATGTTGATACGTGCACCATTCCCATAGACCCCTATATGTTTACGTCATCGAGTCCAAGGGTATGCAACCGGTATTAAAGAAATAACTAGCAATCACACATTGGTGTCCAATGGGTATGCCGAAGAGGTTTGGATGGTCAGTTAGCAAAAAAATTGGTCTATTTTTTGCATAATTTTTGTAGTATATGAGGTCTATTGGTAGGCCATTTAGAAAATGACGTTGTTTGTACCACAAAGGTCTAAATGAAGATGTGATAGCTCCAAATCAACTATGCACCCTCTTATAGGGATCCAAATACGACTAAAAAAACCCTCTACATGAGGAAGATAATCATGCTCCATTGTCAATAGGCTAATGTTATGATTGCAATAGAGAGAGGGAAAGGTAGGGATAGAAAGAGGGAGAGATAAGAGGGGGAAGAGCGAGAAAAAAATAGAGGGGGACATAAAGAACAAAGAGGTCTTGAGAAAGAGAGGGATATACAAAGAGGGAAAAGTGAGATAGAGAGACACACACACATAGAGAGAGAGAGAGAAACAAAGAGATATAGAGAGATGCAGAGAGGTGGAGAGAGCAAGAGGTAGAGAGAGAGAGAGAGAGAGAGATAAAAGGGAAATATATATTGTGAGAAGAGAGATTAACAGTTAAAATTGCATCTATATAACATCTAATAAAATTTTAGGAGAGAAATAGAGAGATAAAGATAAAGATCGGGAGAGATGGAGTGAATAAGAGAGAGAGAGAGAGAGATAGGTAGTGAACAATTGTAAGGAAATTAGAGTAGTAGACACAATTTCCTACACCAATCTTGAGAAGAGATTATGCAAAATGTAAAAACTTGATCAAGCAGTTACAAAAAATCCAGAAGCACAACACATTCAAAACATGAAATAAACAATGAAACACAAAACACCAGATATACGTGGGGAAAACCCTTTTAGGAGAAAATCCCCACTCCAAAGCTTGCTCAATGTATTTCAAATCCAACAACAAGATTACATACACTTGCAGAGCAAGTCTTTTACAAGAGTATCATTGGTTAACAACTCTGGAATAATTCTGACAACATTCCATCAGAATAACAATCCCTGCAAACTCAATATCTAAAACTACTCCTCAAACATTCAATTTATAGACCTCTACAATACAAGAAACCACCAGTGGTTTACAAAACCATGTGTTTGGCTTCTATAGCAAGATTCCAGTCTAAAATAAGCTCTCACGTCCAAAATGAAAACCCCCATTTTTTACCCTTACAGATGTCATAAATTTTGTCGTTAAAATGCCTAAAAATAGGCCTTTCATAATATACCACTATGTGGGCATCTTATGACACCTAATAAACCAATTTTCAAAGCACCAACAATGTGTAATGGTTGTAGGAAAATAATAAATAAAAATAACTATTATGGGAAATATGAGCAAGGTTGAGACACCTCATTTCCCAACATTCTCCCACTTGTCGAATACCTTGCAAGGGCCAAGGGAAAAACACCATCATGGATTAATTGCTAGGGGCCAAAAGGCCCATAGACTCGAAACACCACTTGAATTTCATTGTGCTCATGGACTTAGCTAATGCATCTGCAACGTTCGCCACTATCTCTACCTTTTCCAACTTTACCCTTCCATCCTCGACCATATCTCCCATGAAGTGATACTGAACATCAAAATTCAGGTTCCTCGCAAGGCAAATTGCACTCTAACTGTCACAATAAACTATAACTGCACCTTGTTTCAATCCAATATCTAAACACAAATGTTTCAGCCAAATGGCTTCTTTACAAGCATGAATAGCTGCCATATACTTAGCCTTAGTAGTGTGCAAAGTGACCACAACCTATTGCTTGCTCATCCAACTAATTGCACCACCATTAAGAATAAACACATATGCACTGGTGGATCTTTTGCTATTGATATCACCAGCTCAATCTGAATCCACAAAACCATGAATACTTAGGGAATGTTGATCTTCTATACCATGAAAACATATAGAATACTCTATTGTACCCTGCAAATATCTGAAGACCCTTCTAACTACATCCCAATGCACTCTTCCAGGATTAGACATAAAACAAGAAAGAACTCCCACTGCTTGGGCAATGTCTGGTCTTGTATAGACCATAGCATACATTAATCTTCCAACTGCACTCTAGTAAGGCACTTTGCTCATGTCTTCCATCTTCGATGGGGATGTAGGACATTGTGAAATAAAGAGCTTTGTTCCCAATATAACAAGAACACAAAGTGGTTTACAATCCTGCATGTTGAACCTTTGCAAAATAGAACAAACATACTTACTCTGGCTAAGCCATAGCTTTCTATTCGCACAATCTCTTATGATCTCCATCCCAAGTATGTGTTTTGCTACACCAAGATATTTCATTTCAAATTTCACAGAGAGTTGAGATTTCAATTCTGCAATCAAACCTTTGCCTTTCCCAATAAACATGTCATCAACATATAAAGCAATTACCAAGAAACAATCACCATCAAATTTAAAATATACACAGTGATCAGATTTAGACCACACAAATCCCAAACTCAATACATATGTATCAAACTTCTGGTACCACATCCTAGGACTTTGTTTAAGGCCATACACATATTTCTTTAACTTACAAACCAACTTGCTTTTACCTTTTACCACATAGTGCTTGGGCTGTATCATATAAATTTCTTCCTCCAGATCACCATGAAGAAATGTAGTTTTCACATCCATTTGTTCCACTTCTAAATCATAATCTGTTGCAATAGATAACAAAAAATGAATGAATGCCATTTTAGCAATAGGAGAAAAAATCTCACCGACATCAATACCCTCAACCTAAGAGTATCCCTTCGCAACCAATCGTGCCTTATACTTTTCAGCATTTCCATCTAAACCAATCTTTTTCTTAAACACCCATTTACATCCAACTTCCGACCCTTAGGTAATGGTACAAGGTCCCATGTATCATTCCTTTTAAGAGCTGCTATTTCTTCATCCATGGCTATTTTCTAAGACTCTGCATCATTCTTACCTAAATCCTCTTGCACAGATCTTGGTTCATCAATGTTAGTACTCAAAGAAAATATACACTTCCAATCATCAGGTGAATACCCATACCTTTGAGGTGGTTTCCTTTTCCTTGTAGACCTTTGAACAAGTTGAGGTGGAGGTTCTTCTACTTCTTCCTCCTCTTCTGATGATTTAGAGCTTGATGAGCTCTCCTCAACTTCTTGTCTATTTTGGGGTCTCGGTTCAACTTCCTCAGGCGTAGAAGGAATTTGAACCACATCCTTTTTCTGTTCAATTTCTTTATGCTCTTCTGGTTGAAAAGTAACAGGAGAATATTTTATCTCTCTAAAAATAACACTTCTGGAATAAATTACCTTTTGTGCAACATGGTCCCAAAGCTTGTATCCTTTCACAACATAGTTGTAGCCGATGAAGATACGTTTGACAACCTTAGAATCCAATTTTATTCTCTTCTCCTTAAGCACATGTGCATATGCCTTACAACCAAAAACTCTAAGATGTCTAAGTGAAGGATTTTTCCCCAACCATGCCTCCATTGGCGTTTTATCAACAAGCACTGATGTAGGAGATATATTTATCAAATAACAAGTAGTGGCAACAACTTCAGCCCAAAATTTTTGTTCTAGATCAACTCCACTTAACATGCTCCTAGCCTTCTCCATCAACATTTTGTTCATTCTTTCTACAACTCCATTCTGTTGCGGAGAATATAGAGTTGTCTTTGTCTTTTAATCTTGCAATCTTTACAAAATCTGTCAAAATCTATAGAATAGTACTCACCAGCATTGTCAGTCCTCAAACATTTAATTTTCTTTCCAATCTGATTTTCTACCATGGCCTTGAACTCCTTAAAATGACTAAAAACTTTAGATTTACTCTTTAAAAAATATACCCACATTTTCCTACTGAAATCATCAATAAAACTAACATAATAAATTGATTTGCCAATAGAAGGAACATCAACAGAACCAAATACATTAGAGTGAATTAGATCCAAGATACATGAAGACTTATGAGAAGACAAGTAAAATTGAACATGGTTCTATTTGCCATAAATACAATGTTCACAAAAATCAAACTCTAGATTGAAATCATTCAACCCCTCAACAAGGTTCTTATTTTTCAGGGCTTTTAAACCCTTCTCTCCAATGTGGCCAAGCCTTTGGTGCCATAACATGGTCTTCTCTACAGAAAAATTTGATTCGGTAGACAGAGCTCCCCTGGGTACCCAGAAGCCATGACCATCCACATAAGAGGAAACCATCTTTTTGTTTAGCAAAGTAGATTTTGGCTTAATCTTATCAGAAGAGCTATTGCATTCAACTGTACATGCATCAAGCTAGTGCAATGCACCCATCTTCTTCCTCTCGCTATCACCATAACACCTCTCACCATTTTCACACCTGCTTCAGAAAATTGTACATGCATACTTGCATCTATTAGCTCGCTAACTGATAATAAATTTCTTTCTAGTCTCGGGATATGCAAGACACCATCAAATCATCTAACTCTACCATCATAAAATTTCACATGAATACTACCATGACCAACAATATCAAGGAAAGAATCATCACCCAAATACACCTTACCACCATCATAGTTTTCATACTTACTAAACCAGCTTCTATTATGAGTCATGTGGAATGATGCACCTGAATCTATCAACCATACATTATCACCTGTACGAGTGGCCAAGGCTGCAATAAAGGAATCTCCATCTTCCTTTTTAGACTCAAAAGCAGAATCTTGCTTCTTCTTCTTCTTTTTATTCTCTTCTTTACAATCTTTTTGAGAGTGTCTAGGTTTGCCACAATTCTAGCATAACACCTTAGATTTACCAAGAGATTTTGATCTCCCCTTATTTTTGGACTTAGAATGGCCATGTTGCTTCTCATCTTTGCCTTGTTATTTTTGTCTTCCTCGAACACTCAAAGCCTCTTTGGCATTCAGAGAGACCTTCCTTCTCATCTCTTCGAAGAATAGAGTACCAACAATGTTCTCCATCTTCAATATGATAGAAGTGCTCCCAATGGCCATGACTAGGATGTCCCATGAGTCTAGCAGCAAACACAAAAAAGTTTGGCACCTTTCTTCTTCGTTTGTCTTAACCCCAACTAAGGTCAACTAAGTCACCAACATATTGAATGTTTCCAGATGCTCAAAAATTCATCCACCTTCTTCCATTCTCAAGGAATACAAATTTTTCCTCAAGAAAATATTATTTACTAGAGATTTAGCTTGGTATATCTCACCCAACTTCTTCCAAAGAGCCTTCAAAGTGGGTTCTTCATGGACATTTATAGGATTGAATCTGCAAGACATAGTCTAATGAGACCTTTAGCTTTTCTATCCATTACATCATATTTTGCAGCCAAAGTTGGATCCGTAGGCCTTTGGACATTTTCATCCACTGCATCCCATAGATCCCGATCAATCAACATATCTTCTATCTTCAGCTTCTACATTTCAAAATTTGTGCCAGAAAACTTCTCTACCTCAATCCTCCTAGATGTGCTCGCCATTCGAAAAAGATATCTGCAACAAGATCACAAAAAAGGTATCCTCTGTAGAAGCTCCCACTCAAACCTTGATTAGCTCAAAAAACCTAGCAACCCACAACTGAAACCAAAGGTGATTAGGCTCTGATACCACTTGTAAGGAAATTAGAGTAGCGGAAACAATTTTCTTCACCAATCTTGAGAAAAGATTATGCAAAATTTTAAAAAACTTGATCAAGCAGTTACAGAAAATCCAGAAGCACAACACATTCAAAACATGAAATAAACAGTGAAACACAAAACACCAGATATACATGGGGAAAACCCTTTCGGGAGAAAAACTCCACTCCAAAGCCTGCTCAATATATTTCAAATCCAACAACAAGATTACATACACTTATAGAGCAAGTCTTTTACAAGAGTATCACTAGTCAACAACTCTAAAAGAATTCCAATAGTATAACAATACCTACAAACTCAATATCTAAAACTACTCCTCAAGCCTTCGATTTATAGACCTCTAGCAATACAAGAAACCACCAGTGGTTTACAAAACCATGTGCTTGGCTGCTCTAGCAAGATTCCAGTCTAAAATAAGCTCTCACGCCCAAAATGAAAAGCCCCATTTTTGACCCTTACAGATGTCATAAATTTAGTCATAATATGCCTAAAAATAGGCCTTTCATAATATACCACTATGTGGGCATCTTATGAAAACTAATAAACCAATTTTCAAAGTACCAACAATTTGTAACGGTTGTAGGAAAATAATAAATAAAAATAACTATTATGGGAAATATGAGCAAGGTTGAGACACCTCATTTCCCAACAATAATAGGCAAGAGTTCGGAGGAAAAGGAAATGGAAAAAAACAACAAACAAAAAATGAATGGATATGAAATGCCCTATTCAACTCTCTCCTAACCATCTTCAAACCTAGGTGTCATCAATATCAATTTATATGTACCATCATACACAATTTTGCAATACCATTAATATGCAACTATAATGTAATAAAAATTGTGATTTTATTTGTAAATATACAAATGTTATTCTTTTCTCTCGAACAACAATCAATAAGCCTTATTATGTGAGTTTCTCAAATGGCATTTGTATGTGTCATCTACAATACAAACACGATTGTAATTTGTTTTACTTCATATATAAAATTTTAATAGTTCATTTCTAATTAAAACCAAATAGATTAAATCAAATTAGATTAAAAAATATTTGTGAATTCACAAATCTATTAGCTATCTTACTAGACAAAGGGACTTGAAGCAACATTTGAAATATCTAATTACAAATAAGACAAAATCTACACGCACTTCTATAAAATTATATATCCTGATTTTGTAATGTATTATTTGGAATATGTAATTAATCACAAATGGTTGAACTAACATTAACAAGAGATACTACAACTAATCTAAACAAATATACTTTACAAAATGATAAGAATAATTCTAAGCCCTCTCTCTCACTTCTTGCTAGTCAAGCATTTTTCAATTTACTTTTAAGTGTTCCTCACCTTTTGTTTTTTTCCCATCATCCTTCACCTCCTCCACCTTTTCATTTCATACATATGCATTTTTGGTCAATTTTTTTTTAATGAAACATACATATTATCATAAAACAAATCTATCTATAAATAGTGATTTGCATTGCAATTTATGGGAACCAAACCATCTCAACAAGTCAATTTAATGATGGTTCTCCACAAGATTGGCAGCCATTTTGAATGGCTATTGGACATTGGTAGGAGGCCATGGAAAGATTGTGGAAGAAAAAATCATCTCTGCCATGAAGGCCTATTCATCCAGAGGCCTCGCTACATTTGAAATTGTTGCTATATATGGTCCAAGCAAAGAAGTCCTAGGCAAGTTGAGGGATTAGCGGAAGATAAAAGAAAAGAAAAACCCACAAATCCCACTTCCTCAGGTACAAATATTCACAAAACATGTAAATATATTCCAAGGTATGCTCTCCTCTTCCTTAGTAGAAAGAAGGATTAGATAGTCCATGGAGGCTTTGCAAGTGGAAAACTAGACTTGTGTAGTTATATTGGCAGGATTATTATTGTGAAAATTATATTGCAGTTATTGATTATTAATCTCCTATCTAAATAGATTATTTGATTGTAGAAATTTAATTCACAACAAATATTGAAAAATAACACAACTGCAACTTCACAAATAAAATCACAAGAATAGAGAAGAAAAAATGCACAATAATGAACATAATATTTTTGGACAAATTGTCTGTGGAAAAACCCCGAAGGGAAAACCACTACTGCAAATGAAGAATTTTATTAAACTTCAACAAATCAAGAGATACATAAACTCCTTGCCTCTTACTAGCAGAGCTCCAGTAATATTCTTCTCTGAAAATTCTTCCCTCAAATTCTCTTGCTGAAATTCCACAACTGCTATCCCCAATGCTATCACCACACCTTTGCTATCATTGCAAGACTATTTTCTCTCATTGCAAATCTACTTGATATCATTGCAAGTCTTTCTAAAGTGTGTCTACTTGCTATCACTGCAAGTCTACATGTGTATTCTCCAAATGCCCCATTGATCCCCTTTGATACTTTTCTCATTGGAAAACCAATGACCATGATTTAATCTCAATCAATGGCTAAGATTAATTAGACTCTAACAACCTTAACTAACTAGATTCTAGAAGTCTCTAGAGGAATCAATTATTTAATTGCATAATTATCTAGACAACTCAATCCTTTCTAGAAATCTCCAAAAAATAATTAAATAATTAAATAAACATTTCTTGGGAATGGAGACACCTATCCAAGCTACATAAATTAACACTCCCTCTTAGTGAGGAAGGTGTTCTGCATGACACCCAACTTATTTTTGAAGAAGATGAATTTCACCTTCCCCAATGCCTTAGTCAAAATTTTAGTTACCTGCTGATTTGTAGGTATATACTATAGTTGAACAATCCCATGTTGTACACAATCTCTAATGAAATGATATCTGATGTCTATATGCTTAGACCTATCATGAAACACCAAATTCTCAAATAATTTGATACAACTCTGATTGTCGTAGTGTATCACCGTAGTCTCAACCCTCTAACCAAACAAGGCTACCAACAACTTCTGAAGCCATATTGCCTCACACATCACCATGCTAGCTGCTATGTATTCTGCCTCTACAGAACTCAAAGCCACAAACTTTTGCTTCATGTTGTACCAAGAGACAACTCCTGATCCCAAGCTAAAGCAACACCCTGAAGTGTTTTTCTTGTCTGATGTACTGCCTACCAAATCTGCATCAGTATAGCCTATTGACTTGATACCATCACCTTGAGCATATCTAATCCCATACTTGATTGTACCATGCAAATACCACAACACATGCTTTATCATTGTCCAATGCACTCTCATCGGCTCCACCATGAACTGACTAAGAGAGTTTACTGCAAAGGATATATCTGGTTTGGTGTTGACCAAATACATGAGAGACCCAATCAACTAAATGTATAAGGTGGGGTCTACATCCTTCTCCCTAGATGTAGCTACTTTCTTCCAAATTTTGATCATAGGAGTAGACATGGCTTTGCAATCCTCCATCTCGAACCTCCTCAATATTTCAATGCAATATTTCCCCTATCCAAGGAAAATATCTCCATTTGTTTGCCATACCTCCATGCCTAGAAAGTAGTGCATAAACCCCAAATCCTTTATCTCAAACTCTGTTGCAAGGTCCCTCTTGTAATCCTCTATGAGCCCTAGTGAACCTGTTAAAAACAAGTCATCCACATATAGAACAAGAATGAGAACCTCACCCCCAACCACCAAGTAGTAGAGGTTAGCATCTGTTTCACTCTTCACAAAGCCCATTTCTTGCAAGTATCTATCAATGCGCTCATACCATGCCCTAGGAGCCTATTTGAGTTTGTACAAAGCTCTCTTCAATCTGCAGATGTGGGTTGCACTGTTGTGTGCTACAATCCCTTTGGTTGTTCTATGTATACCTCCTCTTTCAATTCACCATTAAGAAATGTCTTCTTGATATCCATCTGATGGATCTGCCATCCCATTTGTGCTACAAGTGAGATCATGACTCGTATAGAAGTATACTTGGCCACTAGAGTGAATGTCTCCTCATAGTCAATTCCCTCCTTCTGAGAGAACCCCTTGGCCATGAACCTTTCCTTGTATTTCTCAATGCTACCATCTACATCATGCTTGATCTTATAGATACAACGTGATCCAACCATCGCTCAATATATTGGTCTAGGCACAACTTCCCACACATTGTTCTGCACTATTTGGGTATATTCCTCAACCATTGCATCTTGCCACACTTTTTGTTGTGCGACCTCCTGATAGCTAGAAGGCTCACTATCTACCAACTGACTAACTAATGCCATATAGTTATTATGCCTGGCCGGTTGTCTCTGTTGTCTATTACTCATCCTAGGAGCTCCCAAAAACTCCTGAGTATCCCTTTGTGACTGTTGGTTCCTGCTACCAACTGTAGAGGATGAAGTATCAACCTCCATGTCTCCCTGATGCATCTCTTGGATCTGCTACATATGTTTCTCTATACTTTGTGAACTCTCAACACCTGAGCCTGTGCTTGTACTAGTAACTGTACTCGAGTTTTTTTACCCCTGATTTGGTTGAACGATCCTTGGAGCTTCTGTTGGCTTCTCACTCTGATCATCTACTAGCAAATCTTTGGACCTCCTAAATGCCTTGTCCTCCATGAACATGACATCACACCTTACTATAATCCTCCTCGTCCTTGAAATAAATATTTGATATTCCTTTGAGGTTTCACTGTACCCCACAAAGTACCCTCTTTCTGTAGTCTAATCTAACTTGGAATGTGACAATACGCCAAACTCCCAAATATCTTGAAGTGGTTGACATCTGGCTTCTTTCCTGAGAACACCTCCTCTAGTGTCATCTTTCCTAATACCTTATGTAGAACTCTATTTTGTATGTATATTGTCATACTACATGCCTCCACCCATAAGTAACCTGGCATATCCTGGTCATGCAACATAGCCCTTGCCACCTCAAATATAGAACGATTCTTCCTCTCAACAACCCCATTCTGTTGTGGGTTGTAAGGAACAGTCCACTCTCTCTTGATTCCTTGGTACAAAACTCCTAGAAATCTTTCCCTTTGTACTCACCTCCATTGTCTAACCGAAGAACCTTTATCTTCTTGGCTATCGAATTCTCCACAAGAGCTTTGAACTCTTGGAAGCAACTGAAAACCTCATCCTTGGTCTTCAAGAATTATATCCAAGTCTTCTTGGAGAAATCATCAATAAAAGTAACAAAGTACTCATATCCTTTGAGATACTTCATTGACATTGGTCCACATATATCTGAATGTACTAGATCAAGAACACCCTTGGATCTGGTGTCACTCCTTGGAAAAGTTTCTTTTGCAAACTTCCCCAACATACATCCCTTACATACATCATCATGCTCTATGCTCACCTCTAGAACACCTGTCACTGTCTCACGAAGCAATTTAAGTGCTCCATGATGTATGTGGCCCATCCTCCTATACCGTAAATCTCCTTGATCTCGAGAATTACTATTGCTCATCAGTGCCTTATGAGTATCAAACTACAACTTGTAAAGCAGGCCGCTCCTAACTCCAATAGTTGTGGGTGATTGCCAATCCTTGTGCTTGATTAACACATTCGCCCCTCTAAAGAGTACATTGTAACCTTTATCCTGAAGGATGGATATGGAAATAAAATTCATACCCAAGCCTGGCACATGCAACCCATCATGAATGAGAATCTGCTTGTCATTCTCCCTCTGAAATAGAAGAATCCCTTTCTCAACAGGATTGAGTTTGGACATGTTCCCCATAGAAATTTGTATTATGATGTCCTCTTCCTTATAGCTGGAGAAGTACTCTCTAACTCCTGTCATATGAAATGATGCCCCACTGTCTATATACCAAACACCTTGTGAGGTTGAGCTAGCCATACAAGCTATGAGAGCGAAATCATCCTCCATTCTACTAGAGAGCTCATCTGCACTTGTTGAAGTTGTCATCTACTTCTTGCCTTTTTTTTCTTTCTTCCTTTGTGGGAAATCGCTGACATAATGGAAAAACTTGTGACAGCCATAGCACTTGACCTTTGACAAGTCCTTCTTCTTCTCACTTTGTGGATTTGATCCTTTGCTAGACCCCTTCTTCGCTTTCCCTTTTCTTGCAAGGGCAACGTTTTCCTATTCTACCTCACTTTTCTGACTCTTACTGTTGGTTCCACTGACAAGACTAATTCTAAGCTCCTCCTGAGTGAACTCACTCCAGAGTCGATCCCAACTCAATAAGGTGTCTCGTCCATTAATAACTTGAACAAAGACATCCCATTGCTTAGTAAACCCATTTAGGGCTACTCGTACTAGCTCATCCTCATCTAGTTTATCTCCAACAACTGCCAACTCATCCTTGACAAGTCTAAGTCTAGTGAGGTAACTTGTCATGTCTTCTCCCTTGTTTATCTAAGTATTCCTTAACTTTTCTTTGAGAATCAAATTTTGGTTAGTGGTAGCATTCTAGTACAGATTAAGAATGGCATCCCACATCTTCATTGTATCTAACTTTGTGACATGTGGAACAATATGGTCCTTGACACCATCAAGGATTAGCTTCCTCACCTTGGCATCTTCCTTCTTCTGTGCTAAGAGTTGTGCTGGATTTGTAGGTATAGGTATAACACTGGTCACATATTCCTTGATACCATTCTCTTCCAGCAACAAAGAAATTATGGCTTTCCAGACACCAAAATTTGAGGCTCCATCCAATCTGTCCTAATCTCTTAAACCTGTTGAGGCCATCTCAAAAGATAAAAGCAATAATAATAATAATAATTTTGAAGAGGTAGCATTGGGTTTTATAAACCCTCAATTTTCCTTCTTGTGTTGAGCCTTGTCTGCCCTCAGATCAACTCTAATACCATGTGAAAATTCTATTATAGTTACTGATTATTAATCTCCTATCTAAATAGATTATTTAGCTGGAGAAATTTAATTCACAACAAATATTAAAAAATAATACAATTGAAACTTCACAAATAAAATCACAGGAATAGAGAATGAAACATGCACAATAATGAACACAATAGTTTTGGACAAATTGTCCATGGAAAAACCCCAAAGGGAAAACCACTACTACAGATGAAGAATTTTATTAAACTTTAGCAAATCAAGAGATTCATAAACTACTTGCCTCTTACTGGTAGAGCTTTGACAATATTCTTCTCAGGAAATTATTCCCTCAATTTCTCTTGCTGAAATTCCACAACTGCGATCCCCAACACTATCATTGCGCCCTTGCTATCATTGCAAGACTATTTTCTCTCACTACAAATCTACTTGCTATCACTGCAAGTCTTTCTCAAGTGTGTCTACTTACTATCACTACAAATCTACATGTGTATTCTCCAAATGCCCCATTGATCCCCTTTTATAATTTTCTCATTGGAAAACCAATGGCCATGATTTAATCTCAATCAATGGGTAAGATTAATTAGACTCTAATAACCCTAACTAACTAGATTCTAGAAGTCTTTAGAGGAATCAATTATTTAATTACATAATTATCTAGACAACTCACTCCTTTCTAGAAGTGTCCAGAAAATAATTAAATAATTAAATAAACATTTTTTGGGAATGGAAACACCTATCCAAGCTACATAAATTAACAATTATATCCAAGGAATGCTAGATACTTCTCTTTCTCTCGAAGAGCTCAAGGAGAGAGGCCTAATTACAAGCATAGGCACAACCAACATGAATACAAAGGCCCTCTCTAAGCTTGTGGATTGTGATATTCATGTTCCTTGCGATCAGGTACAATTTTTTGTACTTGACCCTAGGCCTGACTACTTTCTAATAAGCATTGGGGGTGGAGGGAAGAAGGGTATGCTTGCAAAGTTGAATCTTTCCAAGAAAGTTGTTTTGAACACCTCCAACTTGAAGATGTATTAGAACATGGTTAAGGTGGCAAGGGGTGAGTTTTATAAAAGAAAGTTTCTTGATGTGTTGGTAGAGATTTATGCTAAGCACACTACCACTATATCTAATGTTGCCTTGAAGTGGGTTATGCAGCAAGGGCCTATGTATAATATTGTTGGCATTAGGAATGTTGATGATTTGGAGGAGAATTAAATATTTTTGGGTTTGAATTAGACAAATCAAACCTGCAGAAGATAGAGTAGGTGCAAAGGGAAAGCAACAGTCTTATTGGTGACTACTATGATATGGAGAGATCCAACTAAATGGATGAGGTTAAGAATTAGCAACATTTGTGTGCAAATATTTTCTTCACTTATTGGACTGTGATGGAAGAACATATGCCATAGCATTTTTAGGATCTAAATAAAAAAACATTGTTGTTGTAAATACTCTTGATCCTATATTAATGTGTTCTATAGGCACCCAAAAAAAACATTGACACAACCACCACATGTTTAATTGGCATCTTAATGATAAAGTGTAATGTCTTCAAGATATTCAAATTGGCAAAAAAGTTCAACCATGAAAACATAATGATCAATTCTAGGTGTAATGCAATAAGAGTTACTCATGTAATTGAAGTATGTATAGCCCTCATCCACTAAACCTACATGGTTGCACACATATAGAACACAAGAATAGCTTACAATGTCAGGATATGTTCTAGAGTGCTTCATTAATTCAAATATTTTGAGAGCATCCTTGCAAAATCCATGTTGTGTGTATCATGCAATCATTGCATTCCATGGGATGGCATCTCTTTGGGGGTATTTTGTCAAACAATTCACGTGCTTTTTCTATGTTTTCACATTTTGCATACATGCCCACCAGGGTAGTTGCAACTACAAAATCTAATAAAATTCCTTTATTCTTTATGCTTTGATGCGACCAAAAGAGTTAAAACCCAACCACATCCACTTATATATATAGAGTCCCATTATTGAACTAGAACTGTCCTCATTCAGTAATACTGAAACTTATAGCAAAACAAAATATGGAGGAATCAATGAACATTTATTCTTACTATGACATTCTAGCCATAGTTGCCTTCATTTGCAATTGAGGCTTCAATCGCGTTGCTTTACAAGTACCCTAATGGATGTAATTTACTTTTTAACTTTTCTTTTTCATAAGACTATTTACAAAGTAGGGCATATTAATGCTAATTTTTTTCTTGTAAACAAAGGTGAATAAATCACTCAAACCATAAATCTCTCATTTCAAGATTCTCCATAATGAGTTTTAAATCTAGACCAAGTTTTGTAGGAATGCTGGAAAAAGTTGTCCAGTCTAGCTTCACACCCACCAATTTCATTTGCTTGAAAGTTTCTAAAGCTTTTAAAAAAGAATCATTTTGTGCATATCCTGCAATCATTGCATTCCATTAACCTCTTTTTGAGGCATTCTGTCAAACAGTTCATGTGCCTTTTCTATGCTTCCACATTTTTCATACTTGTCTATGAAAGCATTTTGCATACATTTCTACCATAATATCTAGAAAAAATCCTCCTTCCATGATGCTTTGATGGATGTCCATACCCTATTCCAAAGCTCCCATTTTGGCATAGGTAGGGAGGATACTTGCAAAGGTTGTGGAATTTTCCTTTACACCTGCCAATTGCATTTGCTTGAATGTTTCTAAAGCCTTTTCAACAAATCCATTTTGTACATATCCTACAATCATTGTAGTCCATTATATGATTCTTTTTTAGGTATCTTGTCAAACAGCTCACGTGCCTTGTTAATGCTTTCACTTTTTGTATGCATGTCTACTAGGCAGTGGCGACTATAATATTTGACAAAGTTCCCTCTATCCTTTATGCTTTGATCGATGTCCATAATGTTCCAAAGCTCCCATTTCGGCATGGGTGGGGAGGATACTATCAAAATTTGTGGAATCTAGCTTTAAACCTAATAATTGATTTTCTTCAAAGTTTCTAAAGACTTTTCAACAAATCAATTATGTGCATAAACTGCAAATGTTGTAGTCCTAAAGACCACATCTCTTTGAGGCATCTTATCAAAACATTTCATGTGCCTTGTCTATGCTTGCACATTTTGCATACATACTACCAAGGTTGTTGCAACTAAAACATCTGAAAAAATTCCTCTATCCTTTATGCTTTGATGGATGTCCATGTCATGTTCTGAAGCCCCCATTTTTTGCAGAGGTAGGGAGAATGGTAGCAATATGTTGCAAAAAGATATTTGCAGACGCAAGGAGAGTGGAAGCAATTTTTTGTAGAAAGGGATGGTTGAAAGAGTTGGATAGAAAGTTGCAACCAACAGATCTGGATAAGAATGACATAAATCTAGAAACAAATGTCTTAAGCTCTAGCTCTAGTAGTTAACATTGAGAAATCAAACTACGAGTTGGTTTTCAATCATAGAACAAGCCTTCTCAAAAAAGGTGAACAGTGGATTTTAAAAATTAGCTTGCTCTACTCCATATTGGATACTCCTTCAACGTAAATTATTGCATTTGAATAGTTGAACCTTATATGAATGATTGTCTCATAACATGTTTTGGATGTCAAACAATTTGTTGGTGGACTTTGTCATTGACACTTTGCTATTCTCCTCCTCAAACAACTTTCACTCAGGTAACCTTTATTCATTAATGGTGTTGTAAAACAATGTTGGCTAGTTTTGGGAATTGAAAAAAACACTATTCCATATATCATTGTACTCTTTAACACAATTCCATATGATTTTGTACAATTGTACTTTGTTCTTTAAAGCATGTATCCTCTAAGGTTCTATGTATGACGCCTTAGGGCTTGATTTTTCTTAATTTGATTTTGAATCAAAATAACCTAGCTTTCTCTTCTCAAAAACCCTTGGTAGTATATCATTGGTCCTTGTGGTATTGTTTGAAAAAATGTCTAAAATAAATGTGTTCTCATGGTGATGGAATGCCATGACAAGTTGTAGACAAGGCACTAAACTGTTAGAAAAAATTCCTCAAAGAAATGTGGTCTCATGGTGATGGAATGCCATGACAATCCATAGCAATTTGTAGCAATCCATGCCATTATATATGTCGCTCTTTAAAATTCTTCCCAAAGTATTTATTATTAGAATATTATTCTATGTATGTCTCTTTTGTAAAATGATTCAATTTTGTCACCATAGCCATAGCTAAAATTAGTTTTGAAATAGGTATTCTAGATAAAATATCCATCATTGAATTAGTGCTTTGTTTTTATATTTGATCACCAAATGATTTTTTCATAAGAATCCCATCAATTCATAGTGTGACCTATAAGGTCAAAAATTACCTACACTATAATTTTCACCTTAATTTTCAATAGTAATTTTGGTTTCCATTCCTTAGACATGTTTTCGAGATCATTTTGACCATTTCTTGGCTAAAATCTGTAATGTCCTCATTTTAGGATTCTCTTGCTTTGTGGTTGGGGATGTTTTTACAGTGATCTCAAATTTTATTTCTAGCTTTTGGTTTGGGCTCCAAGATTCTTGGAGGAAGCATCTATTTATAGTAATTCACTTGATTAGCTTCATTCATATTTATTCTTCATCGAGATCACTCTAATGTAGTTAGTTTTTTATTTTGATGCATTTTGATGGTTCCGCAAAGATGAGTGTATTAATGGTTGTATTTTAATTAAATGAATAAGGTTGCTAAAAATTAATTAAAATATTTAAAAAGGCCCTTAGTATTATAGCTCGTTAGAATCAAGATGAAATGATTTAAATTATGGATGCTTTTAATAGGGACCTTGTGTGTCAAAATATGATTATTTTAATGAAAAGGTCATTTTCAGAGTTAAAAGGGTTTTTTAATTAAAAAGTGAATTTTAAATTAGAAGCCTCTAGAGGGTTTGGTGGGAAAAGTATAAAAGGAGGTAATGAGAGCTCATTTGGTTGGTTATATTAGATAATTCTATTTCTCTTTTCGAAACCCATGTGGATATGGAGATTGAACTTGGTTTATCTCAACCTTTGGAAGGACAAAGACCCTTTTGAAGATCAGTTTTGGTGGTGAAAAAAATCCATCCTAAGTGATTCTGGGAGGAGGTCATTCAAGTCTTCTACTTGGGAAAATAGAGCAATTTTGTGAGTCTCTTTTGGAGACACATTTGGTGATAATTGATATTCATTCTTAAGTCTTAGAGGATATTTTGGTAATTAGTTTTGGAGGGGGTTTACAAATTTTCTAGTCACCACATTTCCACATCTTTTGAGTTTATATTGTAGAAAGTTATTGTTTCGGATTTTATATGGGCCAACTGGGTTTGACATGCATTTGCATTGATGATTGAAGGTAATAGGGCTAGGCATGTGGTTTATTGTGAGCTATTTTTCTAATCTAAACTAGATGACTTCTTCCTTGGTAAGTAGGATGCTATATTCATTCACCCAAGGGGAAACATGGTTTTTCAATTAACCTAGGTGCAGGATTATTTGTTTCAAATAGGGGCATTGTTAGTTTTGCTCCTAAACAATTGTAGCTTGGGCATGGAGTTGTGATAGTAGTAATTTTCGTGTGTGTTGGCAACTAAAAAAGGACGTGAGCATCTTTGATCATTATTGTTGTATTTACAAACCTTGTGTGGTATAAAGGATAGATTGTGAGGTGTGAGACTTCTACTCTAAGGCGTGGAGGACACTTTTTGAAGTTTGTGGTACTGTTTGAGAGTTAAATACTCATTGCGAGTCATTTTCCATTTTCTTGTACATAAGTTGAGGTTATTGTTAGGTATTCAAACTTTTGCTAGGTGTGATTAGTAGCAACATTCACCATTTCCCTCACTCTACAATGTGTTGATAACACCTTCAAGCAAAGTGTGGGTCTCCAGGTTTGAGGAACATTATTGTAATAGTTGTTTGAACTATGCTCATATCACAATATTAAATATTTGTAGTTTGTTTACTTTTGTACAAATTCTAGAATAATATTTATTTACAAGTTGTCCATGATCATTATTCTATTTGTATGATAGAATGAATATAGCTAGTTATTACAAATGACTTGGTAAATTAGGTATTTATCACTGAATATGAAGTTATTCTCAATATTACATCTATCCTTGCAAAAGAGACCATAATATTGCCATTGAACACCCCTGTAATTCTGTTATATTGTAATATGGCATTTTCTAGTTCTTAGATTGAAATATCTTTGTATGCAAATCTATTAGTGGATATTTGCTCAGTTGGAACATACTTGACTGTAGCTTTCTTTTATCACTGCCTAATATTGTATCAAAGTCATATGAATGGGAATGAAAGTATGAAATTTGTTACTTTCCAATGGTCACATTTACATTAAAGATTGAAGTTATTGCTATAAATAAATTAGTTGAGTGGAGTTTGTGTTTGAAAATTACTTTGTCATTGGAATGTTCAAATAATCTAAATAATGCTTAGTTGAATTTATGCTACATTTATTTGACAAATGAAATATGTAAAATTGATTAAAGAAAAATATCATTCAAACCCAACATGACACATTTAAGTGGTATCAGAGCAAGCAATCTTGTCAGCTTGTTGGTTAAGCTACACTTGTTGCAAATTCTTAGTTGCATGATAGAGTTTCAGAGGCTTCATATCTCTTTGCATGTTGATGACCAACACATGCATGTCCATTACCTTTCTTATTTGATGATGATTGAGGCGGAAGGGTTAGATGATTACAAAGAAGTCTATATTTGAGTTAATACAAGAACTGGCCATGCTTATGAGGGATCCTGACATTAAAAACACATACTCAAGGATTGTTGTAAAATCTAAATGTTTGGATGTGAAGGCTTCCTTGACATATGAGGGATGTGTGATGGAGCCCCAAAACGATCCATCAAACTTGCATATAACTAGTGATGATTCTAAGACTAATGATTTCACAAAATATTTTAGTAAAGTTGATGGGTATGGTGAGTTTACTAATGCACCTTCAAAAGAAGAGCATGTTGAGGGTAATTATGGGGGTTCCTTCAAATCACCTAATGATGATGATTCAACCCCTTATCAAAGTGATGTTGCTTATGGTGATCTGGGTGTGTTAGCACCAAATCATGATGAATATTTACTGATGGATAATTTCCCTCTTGAGGTTGATCCAATTCCTCAAGATTTATCACATGAAAAAACATGGAAAAGAACCAAGATGATGTCTGAGCCATGCATACAATTACTATTGATGAGATCGTGCATGAGGAAAAGCACATAATAGCAGCCTTGAATGCTTCTTTTGACCTATCCAGTGTAGTTGTTGACACTAGTATCAAGTTTGATAGAGTTGAGATTAGTCACATACCTTCAAATCATGGGCTCAGTGAAGGAAAAAGGGATGAAGTTTACAAAGCAACTGAAATAGGTGAAGATTTCCAAACAACAAACAATGATGATTATAGATATGAGGACTTAGGTGGTTTTGGTTTGGACTTTCAAACTGAGGCTATGGAGAGAGATACTTATGTTGAATTCAGTAGTGGTGTGTTAGAGAGCAATTTATTTAGGGATACAACATCACAGGAGGAGTATATGTAGTGATCAAAGCAATCAACCTTTCAATGCATGGGATCTGGGTATGTTGATACCTAAATATGATGGGAATCCTATAGGATGGATTTCTGTTGTTCTAATTTTAGAACACAATGAATGCATGAAGGATGAAATTATTGTTTTTGATCCATTTCTTGAGAACAAATTTTATTTATCAACACATGTAGCTAATTTTGAGTAGAGGTTTAGTGACTTTGATAATATGGAACCACAGTCTATAGTTGGAAATGATAATGGGAAAAAATAGGTGATTGGAGAAACAATCACTCAAGAGGTATACATTGAGCATACTCTTTCAAAAAGAAAACATCATCTCATAGGACCATGGGATCTAGGTGTTTAGGGACCAAAGTATGATGAATAATTAGCTTGGGAAGAATCTTCTTTTGACCAAGCTGCTATCCCAACGTTAGAGCATAAAAAATGTGAAAAGGATGCCTTAGAGGGAATTGATTTTGAGATGTATGATCTCAAAGACAAATCATAATTGTTTCCTCTTGGGATAATTTAGATTGAAGGCCTAGTGACAAAGATGAGACAAGCTTTGAAGAAGAGGCACATAAGACTTGGGGAAGCCATGGTGACACCATTGCAAGGTACGAAGGAGATTCTAATTTTCATATGCAATATAACAAAAAATCACTAAACTTGCATGGTCTTGACATTGATGAGGAAACTTGGAAGAAACAATTAATGGTGTTAGTTGAAAATGAGGTGCAAACATTATCTAAGTTGGATGACATGAAGAGTCTTTCTAAAAAACTCATCCAAAAGACACCAAGAAATCAGTTTGAACAAATTGTTTCTCTTGTTGATTTGCAAAAAATTAAGAGCACAGTGGGAGACATGAAATCAACCTATTTGAATATGATCAAAGATAGATATGTGGCTACTAAGATTGTAGATAAGGCTATATCTACATCCAATTAATTAAGGGATAAGATCGAAGAGCTTGTCATTGAGCTTGAATCAACCAAGGATTCATTGGGAAGCACTCAAAATGCATTTCTTAAAGTAGAATATCAACTTTTGTGCCCAAAACATTTAGGGAAAAAGAGAATAGAGAAAGGGATAAATAAGTAATGTAGGTAATTAAGGAGCTAAACTTCATTCAGGAGGAGTATGATCTTGTTGATTGTCATAAAAACTCATAAAATAGGAGTTTGGATCAATAGGAGGATTGGTCTAATTTTGGAGATGAGGATAATCATCAATTTGATGATAATACTTTATTTGAGTTGGATGCTAATTTGAATCATGATAATCCACTTTTCGAGTTGGATGATAGAGACCTAACCAATTTTAGTGATGAGAGTGGATTTCATTACAAGAATTTGGACCTAGCTGCAATTTCTAGTCATAAGGTGCTATTTCAAGATTTGAGTAGTGGGCCAACTTCTAGTATTAGTAC